>VYXC01006181.1:0-27594 GCA_013397175.1 Platysteira castanea | reverse complement strand
AAGGGAAGGGAAGGGAAGGGAAGGGAAGGTATTTTTCTATACCCCTAATTTTTGATCATGCCTGCAACCCAGAAATTAGAACAGTTTATATGCTTATATATTGAATGAAAAATATAGATTAAATTGGCAGAAGAATTGCTAAATCCCATCTTATTACTTTTGGTATATTGACAACTAATGTTATATTTTACTAAAACATGGCTTGTTGTTAAAAATAAAGAGACAAGAGACCTTTTAATTTTTAATGTAGATATCAAAATGTTTAAATGAGGCATGGCATATTTCAGCTCACTCTGTGATAGTGGATCCTTGGATTACATTTGATTTTTCTTTCATGTAGTATATCAAAATGGTAAGCAGTTACAAGTTCTTATATTCCAAGAATCTGTGCCTCACATGTTAATGAGCTATCCAATAAAGATAAGGTGCAGAGGAAAAAAGCAGCCTTTTCCACACAGAAAATTTACTTGACTGAAATAACATGTTTTTGCACAAATTAAGATTTAAAAAAAAAAAAAGGTATTTATCTTCTTTTATGGCAGATAACTTAGTTTATGTAAAGAAACAGCCATATTTATTGTCCCTGTAACTCTGAAGCATAAGGTCTGAATATAACCTGAAATGATCCTTTAAGGCAATATGCTATGGATGAGAAGGATAACAAAAAGATATAAAAACTGATACAAATAAACAGACTGCAGAATCAGCTTTTGCTGCTCAACAGCCTCTGAAAGTCAGATGGATGAAAGCATCAATCAGCAAGAGACATGGTTACATAGATTTTCTTTTTTTTCTCCCTACCCACTGCTTGTAGAAAAGAATGCTTTAGGAATCCTAAAGCTTTATGTAATATGTGGTAGAGATGTTTCCCAGAAGGACAGTAGTTTGGGCCTATGATCTGATAGATGCTGAAGAACAGACGACAGAAAGAAGATTATTTGGAAGGGGTTCGAGAAGTTAAGTCTGTCTCTGTGCAGAAGGTGTGAGAGAGAATGTGTTCATGAAACATGAGAAGAAAACCCAATAATCTCAAATTCCTTCTGACATTCTATAAACTTCACTTTTGAATGTGTCACTGGAAATGGGATATTAGATACAAGGTTATTTTGTTTTCAAGGTATCTATGTGTTAAAAGACTAAGAAGCAAATATTTGTTTTACTCACTTATTTATATTCCTAAAAGTGATTTATCGTTTCTATGAAGATATTGGATTAATATTCAAGTATTATTAATTTTATAAATTAGAAGTTAAATTTTCTCTCCTTTGAGTAGAATAGCATCTCTGTTCCATGAATAATCCTAAATGCAGAGCAATGGATTATTTGAGGATTAAGGCAGCAACCGACACAAATAACTGAGATAGTTTCTAGATCAAAGATTCAAGATGTTTCCCAACACAAAGCAATTCCTGACATTTTACTCTTCCATATTAAGTAGAACTTGCTGTTGTATTCCAGGGACAAATGCAGAAGACAAAAACCACTTTGGAAGTACAAGAGCAGTTCCCATCTGTGTTCTCCTATGGACATAATGAAATTCATCAGAACACAACTGGCTATCTGAGAAAGTTGTTTTGAGGAAGAAGTGAATGAAAAAAAAAAGTAATTTTTTTATACCACAGGGGGTTAAAATTAGAGTTCAATTAATTTGTCTCAGAAGGGATAGTTTGAAAAAAGATAACAAATCTGATGGGCAGTCATGATCTCTGCTCGTACCAAAGCAGCCCTAAAATTTTTAGATAGAATTGAGTCAAAAGCATATAAAAAATCATGACTGTAATTCCTGTAAATCCTAATCGCTGGCTTTGCAAAGAATAAAGCTTTACCCTAAGTGCAGTCAACAGCATGCTAAGCACTTATTTTCAAAATGTCTAAACATGAAATTATAGGGCAAAGAAGGAGAAAATAAAGTTAAGTTTGTAATGAGAAAAACCTACATCAGCCCCAAATGGAGATGTCAAATTTCTACATGATGAAAGCTGTTTTCATGCTAACTCTACTATAGCTGTGACACACAAAAGTGTTATAGGGAACACTGAAAATATAAAAAGTAGAGATAGCTGTAAAACCTTAGCCTGTACATTTATGTTGAATTGAGATTCACAAATTGTTTTGGAATGTTGGAGAAAGGCAGGGCTTTGGTTTGCTACAGCATGGTGCAGATAAGCAGCTTGGAAAGAGGGAGCAGCTTTTGTTTTTAATATCTCTTGTGTTTTTTTCAGCAAATTATCTTTTTTACACTCCAGTCCCTAAGGTTTGTTTTGGCCATAGAGTGCAGTGTAAGTGGATAGGAATGGAAAATTCTCACTAGACCATGCTGAGCACTCGTTAGAAAAACCCACATTTTCTTGCAGGACTGAAGTTGGTACAGCATAACCTTTACTTAACCCTCTAGTCACACATACCCTCTTCTCCCCACAAAGATACATAAGATTCAATTACATTTCTGCCTCCAGTTATGTCAAGTATAAAAAGGAAAATGAGATCTTAACAAGACTGGTTTTAAAATAGCTGCAAGTCATAATTTTAAAATGTTGGAAATTACTGTGCAATGTTCCAGACATCTTAAGTGAATAGTCCAAATGATTCAATACTAGGAACATTTCCAATATAAACCTTCATTGCATTCTAGGTGAGATGATTTGTAATTAAACCCCAGAGAATTCTATTCAAATTTTAAAGGAATCCCCTATTTTCTTTTGGAATAAGATTGACATATCTTTTTGATAGTTTCCTAGCCTTCAGTAATTGGATTGCGTCCTTTGAATTCTTAAAGTCTCAATTCATTCTTCTATGTCTGAATTTCTAAAACTCCGTTGTATTTTTTTGTTTAGAAATTTGGGCAAAAGAGTAGTCTTGGGAGTCAACTGTGCCACACTTTACTGTAACTCCCTAGAAGTTTTGGTGAAATCTTTTGTTTGGTTGGGGGTTTTTTGTTGGTTTTCTTTGGGCTGTGGTGGTTGGTTGGTTGGTTGGTTGGTTGGTTGGTTGGTTGGTTGGTTGGTTGGAGTTTGTCTGTTTGTTTGTCAATTGGAGCTTTTCCTGTTGTTTTGTTTGGGTTTTTAAATCTGGTTTGGTTTTCTTTCCCCATTTGTTTAGGAGTAGATGGTTAGATCCTTAAAATATAAGCTAAATGCAAGGCTGAGAATCACAAAATGATGTCTTTTCACCATAACTTATACCAAACACACAGCATGTCTTGTAGGCTCTCTACTGGCAGGAAGAATGTTTCTTCTGCACTGAATCTTAATTTCCTTTTTTCCCTTGATTTTAAGTAAAACATGTCATGGCAAAAACAATTCAGTATTTTTAGACAAGCTCCCATATCTTAAAAAACCACTCTGACCTTGTTCAATACTTCAAAAATTTATTTTATTGACACCTATTTATATGCTATTACTTGCTTGTCACAACTGTGGAACCTTGGGTACTTATACTGTTCACCTACAGGAGCTCCTAATACATGAGCAAGGAGAAGAAAGGACATGGAGAATTCTCAAAGGCAGATTTTTGCGCTAGAGTAGAAGATGAGGATACCCTATAACTCTTGAAAATCGGAAGTGTGAGGATTGTTGTACTCTTACAACTTGACTTTGCTTTGACCGCTGACACGTATCAATAGCGCTTGTATGACGAGGACAGATGCAGTGAGCCACACACATCTCCCAGTACCATGTACTCGAGGGACCCTGTACAACTACTGACTCAATCTGACACGCTCACAACCCCTGGTAAAATGCTGCAGAGAGACTGTAGCATCTGAGTGGCAACACTGAATTTTTTTTCAGGCTAATAAGTCTCACCTCATATGTGACTGCACAGCATTAATGTATTTTTCTGGTTTTAGCACCAGGCCAATGACTGAATGACATAACCATATCAGTTTTAATTATTGCTAGCTTCAGCATGACTGAGCAGCATAGACTTCTGTAAAATAATCTGGCTAATTTGATAACACGGTGTACAGACCTTAGCTCAGAACATTTGAAATGCAGCGCTGTTGCTTAACTGCAGCTCATTCTTCAGCAGTTAGGCGGACTCTACTTTGGATGACGCAGACAGGTTTGAAAATTCCAAAGCAAAACGTGGAACAAGTCAATGTCTCTGTTCAGTCCATTTCCATTACTAGAATAGCATTTAAAATGAAGGTTGGGTCCGTCCATCTCACCTAAATAGCAAAAGAAGGGAACTGATTTATAAGCAGATTCCACCAAACACAACAGCTACTCATTGACAAGGGAAAATTAGATATTTGACTTACAGTCATTATCTTCATGTTTAAACTGACAGTAATTTTACACTGCTACAACAGAATACAACTAGAGATGCAGTCATTTATTCTGAGTTCTGCAATCAAAGTAGGAAAACAGGATAAAAACTCATTATCCCTGTTCTCTTCCCTATCATATACACAGCAAAATCATAACAAAGCTAAAGCCAAATCCAGCCTTATGATCCAATTCCCATTCATTAGATTTACTGTCAAGAGTGGCTGTCAAGACTGGCTTTGTTGTACATTGTGCATGAACTTTTTTCTTAAGTCCACTGAAAAATTCCCATTTCATCACTGTAGACTTGCTATGTTTTCTAATTACTGTAAGATTCAACTTGTTCTGCTCTGCTGATGCCTTGCCAAAAATATAGCCTTTGTGCAAATTAATATTTACTTTGCTATCACTGAATAATGCAACCCTTCATGCACTTAGCAGTAGCTCAAAGCATAAACTAGGCTCCTGATATAGAAATGTGCATTTTAGTTTAAAGGCACAAAATAAAATAAACTTTAGACAACACCCAGGTCCCTGTTTGTATAAAATTCTTTCTTTCAGCTTCCACTTATCTTTCCCCAGAATGGAAATATGTTTCTCACTGTTCATTCTGCTCCACATATCCTTGGATTCCTTGATTTTTCTGCTTGTTTCCACACCAGACTAATAAATTTTGCTGTCATTTTTATTGAAATTATTGGAATACTGTGCAGAAGCTCCTCTGTGAGGCTCATAAATAGGAAACATTATCAGAGAATGAGTGCTTGAAAGCTTGAAAATTAGCTTCATAGCATTAATATCTAAGTTATGCCAAGTCATTAAGAAATAATGCTTTATATTACGAATAACCATTGTGTAACATACATCAAAGAACTCTTCTGAATGTTTGGCTAATAAAGACAACAGTTTAAGGATTAGCCCCATATCACTGGTTTGTGAAGACATGTGATCACCGTGATCTCTGAGAAGATGATATATTCTATTAAAATAGTCCATATACTAACATAATTATCTATGCGTCTGCTTAAAAAATTACACCCAAAACACATAACTGAATTAATTTCAAGAAATGCTTTATTACTACCATAATTAGAGCGGAAAATGGAAGTGGACAAAAAACCATCCTTAACCTATGACAGGTAATAAATACAGTGGTGCAGTCTGTCAAACTGACTATGAAACCCCACAAATAGATGAGCATGCAGCAAGCTCAAGGGGTAAGGAAGAAATTGGTTGTTAACGAGAAGTGTTATCACTTTGTTATTGCTTCTGGAAAGAACAGAAGTAATTTGTCTTTGCAAACACAATCTCTATAAATAATGAAAGATGTTCTGTAACAGGGATAATAAAATGACAGTTGCATTTTTACAGCAGCAAGACATACCAGGATTGGCCTTGTGGAAATATAACTATGTAGAACAGCAATAAATATTGTTCCACAAGTTTTTGTGATATATTATTGTTTTTTTTAATTGCTACAAACAGCTACAACACAGAACAGAAGGAGAACTTTGACATTTAGAGTGCTTGGGAGAACTCTGTGCTTTCCAAGCCTTAGGTTGCAGGATTTTTACAACCTCCTGCAAAAGTACTTTACATTCTCAGGGACTGGTTCTTTCATCTTCCTGGGAAGCTGATTTTTTTGTCTTCCTATCTATATAAATACAACCTGTAGCATTTGTCAGGTACTATTGCATTTCTTACAGTGGCACCACAGGAAGGCCGTCATTCCCTGACATATAGTTTTGCAATGAAAGAATATACTTTCTCTACACAAGGGTAAAACTGTTCAAAAAAATTTCTAAGTTGACTCTGAGACATGATGTAGACTTTTTGAGCCAGTTGGTCCTTTATCTTGGTCATAATTAGAATCTCTGGCAATTTTCCATTCTATTTCAGAAAGACCAGTCCCTTAAATTGAATTACTGAGTGGTATTTAAGCACTGTCCATATGGCTATATATATGTAGTGTAAATATAATTTTTTGCTCTCTGTCTTCAAATGCACCCTCTGTAGGTTCATCAGGCAAACAGAGACTGGAAGCAGGCATTTAAATTACACCCAAAGTTCTGTAAGGTGAACAAGAGAACCATTTATCTGATTTGCTAATCTGATGGGAAGAAGCAGTAGCAAGCAGCTGAAAATGTTGAAAATGTCTGAATGTGTCCCTTATATCTACCTACTTATAGTTTAAAACTCTTGCCCCTTGTTCAATCACCTGTTGGTCCTGAGAAGAAGCTTGTCCCCATCATTTTTATAAGCCCCCTTAACTACTGAAAAGCTACCAAAAATTCTCCCCAGAGCCTTCTCTTCCCCAGGCTGAAAAGCCACAACTCCTTCAGCCTGTCTTTGTGTTCCAACCCTCTGATCACTCCAGCAGGTCCATGTTTTTCTTGCACTGTAGATGCCAGAGCTGGATGCAGGACTTCTGATGGAGTCTCACCAGAGACAAGCAGGGGAGCTAATTATAGACCTCTANGCTGAAAATGTTGAAAATGTCTGAATGTGTCCCTTATATCTACCTACTTATAGTTTAAAACTCTTGCCCCTTGTTCAATCACCTGTTGGTCCTGAGAAGAAGCTTGTCCCCAACATTTTTATAAGCCCCCTTAACTACTGAAAAGCTACCAAAAATTCTCCCCAGAGCCTTCTCTTCCCCAGGCTGAAAAGCCACAACTCCTTCAGCCTGTCTTTGTGTTCCAACCCTCTGATCACTCCAGCAGGTCCATGTTTTTCTTGCACTGTAGATGCCAGAGCTGGATGCAGGACTTCTGATGGAGTCTCACCAGAGACAAGCAGGGGAGCTAATTATAGACCTCTATAAAACTGAAAATTAAATATTGCTATAATTAATGGAAGATTCTACCTGTGGTAAGTGTAGGGTAATTTAAACCAGACTGTTATGCACATGTATTTCAGTCAATAATCAACAAAAGTACCAATTTAAAATATTTTGTTAATGCATATATATATATATCTCTTTCCTATCTCCCAAATCAGATCTCTCTGCTCCACCCTAAGTCAGTTGCTGATGTCATACCCTAAGTCTAATAAATTCACTTCTCTTGGCCCAAAGAACCTTCATTCTATCCTACATATTCACATTTTGTAGTAGGCATTGTGAAGAACATATATTCAGGCCACATCCCTGGGATGAAGTTATGTTAAGCAGAGTGAAAAGGAAACAGCAGTAGAGAAACATAACTTTTCTGATCCTTCAGTTATATTTGAACCTTGCTGTGCTGCCAGGACATGATCCTGAGCTCATGATTCAGGTTTTTCTGTATAGATGTCTTGAACCAAAACTGCAGGGGTCCCCATTAAGATATCGAAATTTTTCTGCCATGTGATTTTTTTCTCCTGTTTTACATCAATAGACTTGCCTTCTTAGAGTCTGTAATTAAAATGAAGGACAGCCTGCTTATAGCAGAGAAACACACTCTTTTTAAATTTGGGATGTATTGTTCTCAAAGACTGGGAAAGAAGGATGAGTCTTAAGAGAGCAGACATCTTCAATGATTTCTATCTTGTCTCCCCACCCATCCAGCTTTTCCTACCAGGTGGAAAATACTCTAATTTCAAATGTTTGTCTGTGTTGCATTCAGACCTTTAAGGGGAATATATGCTGTTTGCCTGTGGATGTTCCATCAAGGCTGTATCAGTTGCTGTGTTACAGTGACATATCATTACACTGATGGACTGGCAGGTGGATCATGCTGCACTCAAGGGGCTACTGCAGTTTGGTAGCTGAAATTTCCACCTTTGTGAAGAAAAAAATCCAGAGAGCTATGAAGAAATAAATTTTTGCCAAAATGAGGTCATGAGAAAACAAACTCTGGAGCAGGCTTTTTTTTAAAAGGTGAGTTCCATCAAGTCAGTGCTGCCACAAGGAACAGTGATGCATGAGGAGTGGCTGGAGGCTGCTGAAACACCAAACTAAATCTCAGTTCTTACCTACCTATTGCTAACTGTGAGAAGGATGGGAAACACACTGTGTGTTCATCAGGACATTTATTAATTTGCCTGTGGAGACACGTCTTTTCTGACCAACAGTATGTATGTTATTTGTTAAAACTCTGACCTCTCTTGTATAATGACTTCTCTAGGCCATCTTTTATTTCTGATGCTAACCAGCTCTTATTTCTAATGGTATTACAAACTACATCATAAATATGTCAATAATTTTGAATCGTGTCACAAGTCTGTATGGTAAAGGTAATTTTTCCATGCACATTAAGTGAAAAAAGAAGGAGTAGGAATGGAACAAATTTTAAGGGTGAAAAATCAAGTACTCAGATATTAGGAAATGAGAAAATTAAGGCAGCCTGAGCAGGATTGCTTACACTCCCTTGTACTTCTGCATCATTACACAATCAGTAAGTACTTCATCCTTTAACACATGTGATGCAACATTCACTTTGTTAACAGAGATTAATTATTTCTGTTTATCAACATTTTTCAGTGAGGGGCTTTGTACATCTTTGTACATATCATTTAAATCATGAGTCAGGGAAAGAATGATTGATTTCTTTAGGGTTTTTCTTCAGGTAATGTCTTCATAATATCTTTATACTTTCTCCATGTCTTAAAAAATGAATCTTCAGAATAAAGGGTGAGATAAGATGTTTTTCTCTCAATACATACTTGTTGGACTAGCCAGAACTATCCCTGAAACTTATTTGTCCTATGCAAATATGTCTTTTTTCCTGTGTAGGAAAAAACATTTTTTAAAAAATCCCATGATTCTATAATTAGTGTCAGGAGAATTAATTAGATTTGCATAGGCTATAGTCAGAAGGCTGGCATACCCTAAGCTTTAAGATTGTGATTTAATGAGACTAACACTTACTTTTGCAAGTAATTTCTTCCTTTTTTTTTTTTTTTTTTTTAATTAAAAATCCCAGAACTAATGTCTTGTAGGGTTATATTTACTCATACATGAGTCATCTTCAAGAATGGGATCTTTAGATCTATAGCACAACCCTCTAGTCATTTGAAAGTTAAATGATTAAAAAATGGAAAAGAATTCAATTGCTGGCAGCATTTTTCTTTTGAACTATTTTTAAATTATGTGGACCTGTCACTAAAGAGGGTAGAGATACTTGCTTTATCAGAATTTTAACAATTTGCAAAAAAAAGTTGAGATTCTAGATTCACAGTTTTCTCTGTAAAGGGTTACAGAGACATGGCTAAATATTTCTGTCCAGATCTGCTAGATGATTTTGCTTTTTCCCCCCACTCCTAATAGTTCTGTGTGTGTCTGTGTGTGTGCACAAATAAATTTGTTATTTTCCACACAGAAGATTTTATACAAGGAATAGTTTTGAAAGTGGGAGAAACCAATGGCCTGGGATCCTGAGTTCTACAGCAATGCAAGAAGAGCTCTACCGAGGTGAGCGGAGACCAAAGAGCTGACAGGATCTTGATAAGTGGGAAAAATTAAACAGTAAAACATCTTTGAATACTTTTTTCCTTCCCCCCTACCTTGTGTTCCTAAACTTTTCCCTTTTGCTTTTCTCCTGCTCCTATCACTGTTTATTCTCTTAGACCTACAACATGACTTCTGTCTTTGTCAGCTTCTGGCTATTGCCTCAATAAAATCTAAAGAGTTTTACCTAGATTTTGAGAAAACCACCAACCATATCAACAAAAGAGTCAAAAGGAGGTGCTCAGCTTCTGAAACACACACCAGGCCACTGCAGGAATCAATCAGCTAGGTGGTCTTTAGTTTCACTTGATACAGCCACCTTTATGTTCTAATGAAATTTCAGCTTGCCTGTTTTAAGCACAGCAAAATAGATCCTGGCCCTCAGGATCTCAGAACGCATTTTGAACCCTTGACCCCTGATAATGCATTAAAATACTGAGCTTTTGTAACAGAGTCAAATAATCCCTTCATTACAGCTCTTTTGTAGAGTCTACCACCTCTGACATCAGCTTGCCATTATTAATTAATCCCTCTCCACTCCTAAAAACATCTATTATTATTTCAAAGCTATCACTCCCAGAGTAGCCAATGGCAAGTCTCAAGACTTCCCAGCCATGTCAGAGTTGAAATCTCTCTCCCTGTCTGAACTCAACAGCATATTTCATTACAGAAAGCTGAGGAGCAAGCACCAATAGGAAATATCTGTGTGGAATGCTTAGAAAAGTGTGAAAAACCCATGGGTGCCCTGCAGGGTGGAGAGCAATCAAGCTAGAAGGTTATAAGATGTCAGTAGTCCTCTCAGGGGTTGTATCCTTAAAAGAACTGTGTATGTCTTTAACTTGATGCACTCTGAGTAGTTCCAGCTGCTAAAAAAAAAACATGCGCAGGAGCCCTCAGCAGCATACAGGCCTCAAGCTGCAAATAGTGCAAAAAGCTAAAGGATGTTGTATAGCTGATGCCCCTTATTAGAAAGAGCTCTTTAAACTCGAGATTCAAACAGTGTTATTGAATATGACAGTCTTTCTGCCATGTCTCCACTGGGACAACAACCACTCATGGAATGGCAGTTTGCGCAGAAAAAATATTAAATAATACATTAATGGAAAGACCAAATTTCCTAGCTGTGGGAGGTATTAGGATGTGCAAACAAACTAATCTGCTGGACATTAAGTGGTTTCAAAGCTTAAAAGCTCCAAGAGTGTGAGGAAGAGGCTTCCTAGTGAGCAAAAGAACGGTTTTCAAGACAAAAAAGCAAAAGGATTGTTGCTTTTCACACTTATTTCTCTATTAAATAGGCAAACACTGCAAATCAGCAATTATAGGCCCAGGCTCAAAAACAATTTCAAAGCAGTGTGTGACCACCCAGTTATCTCAGTAAACCTTATAGAAGTTTATGAAACAAACAGGTAGACCTGCTAGAGGAAAA
Organism: Platysteira castanea; assembly: GCA_013397175.1. Lineage (NCBI taxonomy): Eukaryota > Metazoa > Chordata > Aves > Passeriformes > Platysteira > Platysteira castanea. The sequence continues at coordinate 16,472 of VYXC01006181.1, read as the reverse complement.
TATTGAAGGAAACCCAGCCTGTGTGAAACGGAATTCCAGAAATATCCCTCTGGGTTAAAGGCCTGTTCATGCTTATTGCTGTGCAAGTGTTTCAGGCAGGCCTAATATTTAGGTTAGGCATGTTGATGATTAAGAAATGTAGTTGTGCAAGTGGAGGCTGGGTAGAAAACAGATTGAGAGCAGCCCTGAGGAGAAGGACTTGGGGCTGCTGGTGGATGAGAAGCTCAACACGACAATCAGTGTGCACTCACAGCCCAGAAGGTCAATTGTATCTTGGGCTGCATCAAAAGCAGCCTGGCCACCAGGGCAAGGGAGGGGATTCTGCCCCCCTACTCTGCTCTTGCTGTGTCCAGCTCTGGGTCCACAATATAAGGGCATGGACCTGTTGGAGCAAGTCCAGAGGAGGCCACAAAGAAGATCAGAGGGCTGGAGCACCTCTCCTATGCAAACAGGCTGAGAGAGTTGGGTTTATTCAGCCTAGAGAAGAGAAGGCTACAGGGAGAACCTTAGAGCACCTTCTAGTACCTAAAAGGGGCCTGGAGAGGTGGAGAGGTGCCTTTTTTTAAGGGCATAGAATGATAGAGTAAGTGGGAATATATTTAAACGGAAAGGTTTATATTAGATATTTAGAAGATATTTCTTTCCTGTGAGAGTGGTGAGGCAGTGGAACAGGTTGCCCAGGGAAATTTTAGGTGTCTCATCCCCAGAAATGTTCAAGGGATGGTTGGATGGGGCTCTGAGCAATTTGATCTGGTAAAAGGTGTCCCTGTCCATAGCACGGGGGCTGTAACTAGATGATCTTTAAGGTCCCTTTCAACTCAAACCATTTCTATGATTCTATGGTTCCACACATTTATTTCTGAAGGTGCAGAAGAAAGCACTCTCTACTGCCACAGAAGAAGGCAGATAGGTCTCAAATTGGTGTAATGAAACCATTCAAACCAAAAAAGCACTCTTAGGCCCCAGTGGGAGTAAATAAACAAAGACAGGCAAATTACATCTCATATTCCATCTCACATTGCTAGATTTTGTATTAGTCATTTGCCCAAACAACTCTTGTTATAATGGAAGTATCTTACTCCAGATCTAAAGTTTTGACCTTTTCATATCATCACTAAAAAAATAATATCTAATCTTTTACTGTGACTACAGGAATATGATCACACACATCGTTGACAGCTGAGTCTTTCTTCACCAAATATCTCAGCTCAGGAAAAATAAACTGAAGGGAGAATGAAGAATTCCAGCTATATGGAAGAGAGAATATAAAGAACACAGATGACTTAGAGATATCGTTAGAGAAGTAGCATTGTAAAAAAAAATTTTCTCTAAACATGCATATTTAATTAACGAAGTGATACTGTAGGTCAATCGTGATAAAATAAGTGATTTATCATGTTGCCAAAGCACTGTCCAGGATTTAATTTTACCCATGGAAGAATTATGGGTGCAGATGTGAAACAGTGCAAATTTTGATACCAAAAAATACATTGCTGCCAATATGTACCATGTAGTACATATTTTACACAGTCTTAAATAGCAACTAAAATAAAAGGATTTCCATCACTTCAGGTTTTTTTATGATCCAAGTCCAAATGAATTTTCAATATTTCTGAACAAAAAAGAGTCGAAATACTTTCCATTACAAATGTCCATAGCACAGACTAGGATCAGTGAAATCTAACTTTGGAAGATTTCTGTGAAATTTTGCATTGCAAAAGTACTGAAGACATATCCTCACACACTGTCACAAAGTGTCACTGCCATTTCAGTTTCAATCTCTGTTGAGTATGATTCCAGTATAAATACTCAGATACTAGACACAAGAGATTAGTCTTCTGAAATTCTCATTTGTAATTCCTCTTTGACCCTAAAAAGTAAAAACCTTTCTTTCCAGTAATGGTTTTATGGATTTCCTTTGCAATTGTTTTTAGAGGTCAATGGAAATTTTAATTATTTGGTTTAAAAACATGCTTGTCTATTATCAGACAATAAGTCAGTCAGATTGATGTGAGGGTATGACAAGTGCAAGCTAATCAAGTCCTTTAAAATTTGAGGGATAAAAAAAAAAGGTGAGCTCAAAAAGAATTGGCAAGGATTCTCTAACTGAAGTTAGAGCCACTTTGGAACTGAACACACCTTGGACATGCCTAAGGCCATCAATCCCCCAAGGAAATGTGAGCTGATGTCCTTATGGAAAAAGATGACATAAAAAAATTGGGGCAACTGGAAATGCAAAAGCTGGTAAAGGTAGTCACAACATGAACTTTAAGTACTACAGCACAGTATGGATTTTTTTATTGAGACTATTGATTCTCATTGCAACTGAAAGGATATGATAATTATGGGGAAATTATGTTTCAGCATTTTAGTAAGAAGAGGATTTTGTATGGTTAGTTTTTAGATTATTATTACTGTACACAAACGTTGATGCTTTCTGTTCAGTGGAAATTAGGAGTCCTGTGACAGAAAACATAACTAGGAGGCCTTTCTCCTATTTATAGCGTGCTTGAGGAACACTGCTTTGGTGATTGATCAGTAGAACATTGAAAGTTATCTCAGTTGCAGAGACATGATGGGATACTAGCAGGCAGAAAACAACAGCTGAAATAATAGATTTATATTGTTCAATGCTGTCTCTGACTATAAAATAATGACCATATTGTAAATAAAATATTATTATATAAAAGAATTTATTCTGAACCTCTGGATGTCATAATTTCACCAAGTTACCCTTCTGTAGCTCACTTACTGGCTCTTGATAAAGAACTAGATGCCATTGACTAAAGTACAGGTTTTGACATACACCCAGTCTTGAATGGAGAAATGAGAAATGGGACCCTATGATGTCTCTTCACTTTTCTTTTTTTCTTTTACCATTGATCTAGTCCATCTAGCTGTTAAAAATGTGGTTTCTTTCAACCTTTTGAATCTGTCTGGCTCCAGTTTTGTGGCTTCTATTTTTTTCTCTCTTAGATTAAAGAACCCTTTCCTGATGAGGAAATGGCTAGAGAGGAGAATCTAGCAGAGCTGAACACTGTAAAGCCCTTTCTCTATTATATTCAGAGCATAGAAAAAACACATTTTGGAGAAGCAATTGTATGAGCTTGCACAGGCAGGCTGCAGGAACAGCCACACAAACCACAGATAAAGGGTAATTTTATTTTTATTACCTTGCCATCGAGGGATTCCCGAAGTAGCACCTGGGCAGAGGCACACCAGTGGCAGTGGAGACACTGTGGGTCTTAGTCCATGCTAGAGGATCACTGAACCTGCTGGTTTTGCCTGTATATCAGGGATTCACTCAGGCACAGGTTACCGCTGTGCTTTGATCTTTCCCACAGCAGAGCAGGAATCTTAAGCATGTTCTGTAGTGTCTCTACCACAGGCCTATATTATTTAATCATAGATGTTCTACTTTTCCAACACACAAGGCTAAAGAATAATTAGAATTATATATGGGGTTTTCTACACCTCAGCTTCATGTCACTTGACTGTTTGCAAACCTCCTTGCCAATCTTCTATTATCTTCCCACAGTAATAAAATTTTTACATCAACAGGACAGTTTCTGTGTGGAGACACTGCTCAAAAACAGCACCTTTTTTATTGTATTCATATCTGTCTTCACTTCGGTACTTAACAACTCTAATCAAAATATGAAGAATATCTCAAGGACGTATTTAAGTTTAAAGCTTAAGTTTTAAGTTTATTTAAGTATTTAATTAATTCATGGAAGTGTTCTCCAATTCTGTAACAAATTCCACAACTGTAGTATTTACTTTCCTTTTGAAAACTCTGGACCCCTACATTTTATAAAAAAAATTTCCAATAACCTCATAATGTCTCATACCTTAGACTCCCATCTCCATTTTGATATAATAATTTGTATCTTACTTGTGTTTCCCTAATAAGATATTCAAGGTTCATGCTTTTTCTTAACCTCTTATTAATCTATTCTTCTTTTCAAAGTCACTGATACTGAGACAAAAACTCCAATTTTTTTAAGTTGTGGAATGAATATCTTGTTTCTAGGTATATATATTTGCTTTAAACTGCAGCAAGAATTCTAATATTCAAAAGGACCTAAAGTAGCAAGTGATCTGGAGGGCTATATGACCCCTCCACACTGTTAATATGCCAGTGTAGTAATGTCAGAGTCATCTTGCAAATTCATTCTGGTTTCATGTTTCTTCTAGACCTTTTATGAAAATGTTGAGTAACATCAGATCTATGTATAGTAATCAAGTATCTTCATTGCATGAAAATGCTGTATGAGTTTTTGTGACATATCAACCTGCTCTACTAACTGGTAGTTAACACTCCTCATGGTTCTGAATGAAAGTGCTAATTTCACACACTCAGTGTTGTGCAGAACTCAGGTGCTTAAGAAAAAATGTCTACAAATGACTGCGTGTACATAGTTGGGATTTTCCCAGAAAATAAATGGCATGAAGCTTGTTTTGGTCACAAAAATGCTCTCTGCTGCTTCATTTTGAATTTGGCACTCATTGTCCATCCAAGTCCTTCACACAAGAATGGTCTTCAGCTGATTCCTGAGCAGCACCGGTAAATGGCAATGTTCCTCTCACTCTCCACTCCTCCCTGCTGAAATGCATGACATTTCTCTTAGTCCAGAATTTTTTTCCCCTGGATGAGGTCTCTAGCACTTGGTATGCCAACTGCTCCCACTAAGATGGTTTAAATCTGTCAGATTCCCACTTCTCTAAAGCTGAAATTATTCAATAGTCTCTTTATCCTTTACAAGAAATACGTTGTTATAAAGTCAAGGTTTGGGAATTATTTTTGTTTATCTTATTTACTAAGCTTAACTATAATCCTGAGACAAAGCCTTAAGGAAAAGCAAGAAACTCTAGGAGGATCAATCACAATAGCTGGAAAGAGCTTTTGGAGGCAAAAAAAAAAGAAAAAAAATTAAAATGTAACTTTTTAGATAGCAATGCTTGAATAAATTTTGAGCAGATATTATTAGAGTGCCCAAAGTGAATAATACAGGTTTTTGTTATGTAATACAAATATTATATAGTATATTATATATACTATATATAGTCTTTCTACATTATATAGTATATAATTATATAATGTTAATTATATATAGTATATAATTATATAATTATATAATTATATAATATTTAATAGGTATAATTTTATCATCTATAATACAAATAATATATTTTTGTGTGTGTTTGCACAATTCTGAAAGAGTAGGTTTAGATTAGATGTTAGGAAGAAGTTCCTTACTCTGAAGGTGGTGAAGCACTGCAGCTGATTGCCCAGAAATGTTGTGGATGCTCCATCTCTGGAAGTGTTAAAGGAAGTTAAAGGAAGTTTAACTTCCTTTTGGATGGGTTTCTGAGGAACTTGTTCTAGTGAAAGGTGTCCCTGCTCACAGCAGGGAGGTTGGAACTGGATGCCCTTTAGGGTCCCTTCCAAACCAAACCAAACCAAACCAAACCAAACCAAACCAAACCAAACCAAACCCAACCCAAACCATTCTTTGGTTCTACAATTCTATGTTATGAAAACACATACCAACATGAGTAATTCAGGTATTATTCAACTTTTCCAGTCAAAACAGGATTGAAGTTTCTTTATTTCATACTTTCTTGATGAAAACCATGGTCTTCATTTACTGCTGAAGGTAAAAGTGAATTTCTTGTGTTATCCTTTTCTGTCATGTTATTCAGACCTTGCTGAATGTCCAAGATAAAATTTTCTTAGAAATCATACTGTTTTGAAATGAATTGTTTTATTCTATTCTTTCATCTACAGTGACTGTGGTTTACCACACCCTCCAAAATCCACCACAGGAATGTAATTTCCTACCTTTACATATTTATTAACTTGAAAAAATTGATAGTTGGGGCAATCCTATTAAACTCAGTCTGAAATAAGCTATTCCATTCTAACAGCCATCAGCATATTTGAAGGAATAAACACTAGTACAATAAAATAAAATAGCTTTCGTCCCTCTCAATTTTTAGAGTTCCCATCCAGCAAAACTAGTGTGCACTGAACATTAAGCACATGTTTCAATCCCTCCACAGCCACATAAGCATTTAAGAATGTGTTTGGTTTAAATGCTTCTTTAGTCAGACTGGCAGCAATTTGACTTAAGCATATGCTTAACTGCTCTGCTGGATTGGGAAGGGATGGGATAACTAATGTGTTTAAGACTGGAAATGGGCTGCATGTGGAGTGAAGGCAATGTGATATTATCACAGAAGGTTTTGGATCTGCCTAGACTCACTCCACCGTGTGCTTCCATTTCTTCACTGGCACTGTCAGAAACACTCCAGCCCACTACAGCATCTAGGCAAATGCATTGCTATAAAACAGATGGTCCGTGAGGGAACATGTTATATGCCTTCCATATTACTTCAAAGGCAGAGTAATGGTGAACCCAGGTCTTAACTCAATCTCAAAATCTGGGGCCTGAAAGAAGGACTTCCTAGAGAGATCCTTGTGCATGTACAGGAAACAGCTACCTTAGTGCAACTGATAAAAAACTTGGCATGTTAATCGAACACATAGTTTCATTTTGGTTACTAAATCAGCTTTTCAGTGGAAATGATCATTCCTGCAGTAATACAACTGAGAAATTTTATTATCATTTTGAAGAATTACAATTTTATTTCTTTTCTTTAATTTTTTATAAAACTTAAATTACTTGGCTACCCCATGTTTTGAAGATCTAAGAGTCCTTTACAGAAAAACAGAGGGCAGAAGAGGACTTTGAAACTCTATATACCCCATAAATAGATAATGGGGCTCAAGAACAGCTCTTCCCATGTTTTCTTCAGTCAACTGGGAACCCAGACGGAAAGTCTCAAGTACAGAAAAGAATATTGCTACAGAACATATTGCTTTCTGACAAAGCAACCTATTTCATAGAAAAAGAAATTATTGTAAGGCTTCCAGCAGGCTCTAATCCACAGGAGAAAACCTTTGTTACTTTCTTAACAATGGCAGTTGTCCAAGAGAAGAATAAGATGTACATGTTAGCAATGGGTTAAGATACAGTCACATAAGTACAGCAATAATTCAGGGAACAAAACACTGGCAATATGAAGCTCTAAATGACATCATCTTTAACCTAAACCAAAAGTGTTTGCAATGAGTAAAGGAGAGAATGTTGCTGCTCCTTATTCCTGAAAGAAAAGTCACCATGGCCCTATCTGTCACCCCAAGCACTTGAACTGGAGAGAATTATGGTTACAGCCCAGCTCCCTCTGCCAGCACCATAAATTCTGACAAGGTCACGCACATCAGTAAATGCTGTTTCTCATGGGGCAGGCAGACAGATAGCGCCTGAACTCGTTTACTTCAAAAGGCACTCTGCACAATAAAGAATACAAGATAAAACACTTTCATGAAAAACAATGAAATAGTAGAAACTGTCTAACAAGGCAAGTTTAATGGGTAATGGGCATTTGATAATTTAATTTTAGCCCTCTGTTTTTTGCTACCTTGTACAGAAGGTATATTCTGCTGCGTACACCTCACCATTTGCTCGACAGCACTGACACTTCATCTGCCCCGGAAATATACTTTGAATTATACTGTTGTTTTAAAGCTAACTTTCACCATGTCTTCTGCAGGGATTAATATCAGAATTCACAGAAAGATCATCAACAACCTTTGCTCCCATGCTGGAAGAAAACACCTACATCAACTGCTCCTGCTGCTAAATGGACAAATACATTGCAAGGTCTACATGGCTTCAGGGTTGATAAAAGTTTATAGAGCCAGGGGTTGCAAGTAAATGTTTTACTATCATCATATGGTAGTAAATCAGATGGAAACATTTTCTTTTTGTTAGCTCCTGTAGAATTAGTCTGGAGCCTTGACTGCACTTATACAAAACCATCGCATGCTCCTACTCTGGATACTCCATTGTCCCTTTCAGCAATAAAAACAGCTGGGCATCTGTCCAGGGCTGAGGTAGCCCTGTCAAAGGACACAGCCACAGCTGGGCAGCGAGGTAGGAGAGCTGGCAGTGTGCCACAGTCACCACAGAAGTGCACATGTGAGGACTGACACAGGGAGATGTGCCACCTCTGCAGGTGGAGCATCACAGCACAGGGTTCAGGAGCTGGGTGGGAGGACAACAGCATGTTCAGTCAAATGCAAAGGGTGCAATAAACCCCCTGAGTCCAGTGTGGTTTTAAATCAGGTCAGGTAGAAACTGCCTCTATGTTGCTGCTGCAGCTGCCTCTGCCCTCCCCGTGCTCCTGGCTGCCCCTCCACAGCCCCTGGCAGATTCGTAGCTGCCTGAAGGCAAACAGAGCTCCTGCTCGGGCATCCTCAGCAGTTCCACCAGCAGTCACAGGGAGCAGCACCCCAAATCCACTGCACTCTTCTGCAGCTCACGGTTTAATATCACTCAAAGTGGAGTGCCTTTTTCCTCTGCTTGCCACTATTGCACTGAAAAGTGCACACCATTCCCTATTCAGCTCATACACTGTGCATCACCTTTCGGGACTTTTTCTGTTGATTGCCACAGGCAGGAGTGTGAAGGTTAGGCACTGTTTTAATCTTTTACTAGCCATGATTACCATCAGTGGAGTAAAAGAACAATTGGCTGGCAATGCAAGTGGCAGTCCCATAAAAGCTTCCCAGACCAGAAAGTAGTCATACACCAAGTTTGACTTCCAGCCTGTTCAAGTCCACAGCCTGTCCTGCCCCCCCTTGAAAGCTGCAGAACTTATTGATAGTTTCCTGGAGTATTTTTTATGACCCTTTATGACAAAGGCTCATATTTCTCATTAATAGCATTACTTAAAAAAAAAGAGGAAAGAGAAAATTTTCACACTTGAACATAATTCTTTTTTTCTTAAATATTTCAATATTTTTACTTATCTGGAAGACTTTAATTTGTATTTGAACAGATTACGAGACAATCTGAACAAAGAACAATTAATTTCCAGAAAACTGGAACATCTCACTAGTCTTCAGCAGCTGCCTGAAACACTTTCAGCACTAGGAAAGCTCCCATAGAGACAGTTATACAGCTCTGCCAGTATATGATCTGAGATTATTTTGATTTAAGAATAAAAATGTAATTAATTTCTCCACTACGTAGGCATGGGGAATACTAATAGCACTGATGTTACAGCTCTGTTCAGACTGAAATTAGGCATATAATTTCAGATCATGGAGTTTTTGTTAGCACCAATTCCTACACCAGTTGCAATGGTAAGGTTTCTGTGTAGGTAAGTCCTTGCAGGCATCCCTCATAGCTCTGTATGCTCTTCATCACAAAAGTAGCTGTCGTGTGTCTCCAGTGCTCTTGATATACGCAATTACTGAACTAAAACATCCTGACTGTGCTTCCACATGTTCATTCCAACCTCTCTGAGACAGCATGGGCATCACTGTCAGGACTGAGAAAGAAAATTGTTTTGAACAGATGTTTATAGATATCAAAACCTGACTTACAAAGCTAGTTTAACCCATTAGCAAAAGGTAAACAATAATTAAAAGTAACGTAACTGTTATTGGTAGTATTCAAGTAGGTGAAGTCTAGATTAAAGTTTTAGTTATCTCACTGACGTGCTGAGTTACCCACTTCATTCTCAGCCTTCTGGGAGACATAATGTGAGCTAAAATCAAAAGGCCTTTTGAAGCATACAGGCCTGAAGTGATGTGGTTTTGCAGCTGTTTTGTTTTTTTGTTTGTTTTTTTTTCTTTTATATATTATATTTAAATATATAATATAATAATACATATTTTTATATATAATAATATATAATAATATTTATATATATAAAATTTATATATATAAAATTTATATATAATAATAATATTTTTTAATATATTATATTTAAATATATTGATTTTATTTAAGTATTCATTAGAAGCATCTTGCTCATTTAGATGGGCACTTGTCATATTATAAATCTAAATAAACACCACTATTTCTAGTATAAAAAAACCGGAGCTATTAATCTCAAAAGTAAGTGTGACTACAGTATTTTTACTTGAGCAGTCAAGAAACTTGGGTAATAAATACATATTTGAGCCAGAGACTTTTTCAGAGGTGAATGAACAACCTGACCCTGGATGTGGGAATGTGACAGATCATAGTAGTAGAGAAGTCTTAAAATTAAATTCACTTATAAATTCTCTCCTATTAATTCAGAATGATCCTCCACACAGATATAAGGGGGGGAGATCACATCACATCATTGGTGACGTAATTTCTCTGGTATCTGAAATTTGAAATAAAGGAAACTGAAAAGGAAAAGGAAATACAAAAATAGCTAAATCATACACAATATGGAAAAGGAACAGGAAAGGAACAGAAGCGATGAGGCAAGACTACTTACAAGAGCATATAATGACAGGACAAAGGGGAACAGGTTTGAATTGGAAGAGAATAGGTTTCGATCACATATTAAGCCAAATTGCTGACAAATCAAAATATTCTTATCAAATAAAAGCACAGTAGAAGTGCAAGATATTTATTTCTTTTTGGAATCTGATTCTGACACTGGATTATTTAATCTCACGCCTTTCTAAAGTTATCAAAAATTCTTGGAGACATAAATGTATGAGTAAGTGTACAGTGGACTTTTCAGTATGCAGATACTGCATACTGACTTGGTCTTTTCTTCCCAGCTCCTGCAAACAGCTACAAAGTTGAAGCATCACTGGTAATGACTGACTATTCTCATCTTTCACAACAAGAAAGAAAAAAACTCCCTGCTGCTCCTCTTTATGTGAGCACCAGTTTCTTTCTCTTTCACCTACAAATTACTTTTGAAGAGCATCTTGGAGTGTTCATCACAGAAAGAGATAAGCTGGGGTTTTTTTACACTGAGCACATCTGGATAAACTTTATGATTAGTGTATTTGAAAACTACAGCTTCATTTGCATAATATAAGCTGCATGCACCATAAAAATGAAACTTGCAGTACTTTGTGAATTCTCCAACTTTTTGGAAGATTAAGCACAGTGACAGCACATTCTCCATATAAGCACCAGTCAGGGTTTCTTCTATTTACACACAGGACTGAAGGACAGCAGCAACCACATCAGATACAATATTAGAAAAGCATTAACTAGAAAAGTTACCTCTTTGACTTTTAGGACATATAATGATGCACACAGTGCAGTGTGACCACATACAAGCACTCTTTGAATGATAGAAATACACGGATATGCTGCCATATGATCTCAGCACCTTGGAACTAGGAGAAGCACAGAAGCTTTTGTTGCTGCCAAAAAGATTCCTTCTTCTATGCTACTTCCCATCTCCAAAATTGTTATAATAGTACGCGCTTATGAAGGACATCTACTCAATCTAATGGCATTGTCAATCAGACTGGATGAATTAGGCAGCTGAGGACAGACTGCCACATGCCATTCCCGGTCAATTTTACAGTCCAACAGACAGGTTACATCTTTTTCAGAGTTTTCTCATGGTGTGATTTTCAGCATATCCCTCTGGCTTCTAATTTCCATCTGCTCAGATCAGCTGCTGCTATAAAAGCAGGTCCACAGGGGAAGTGTCTAATGCAAATGCCTATATAATTGCCATTCCTGGCAGTTACATAAAGTCTATCTATCTATCTGATAAATCCATAGCCATAAAGATAACAGTCAAAATAAGGGAAAAAATAATCCAACTGGGAAAAAAACTTTAAAAGAAAGCAAAAATAAATCACTAAAATTATAGTATGTTCTGCTTTATTAATTTCTGGTTTTTATGGCATGTCTGCCATGAAAATCACTTAGCAGGACCACTTAGTTTGTCTCTTTTCAGGGTGAAATTTTACAGACCTAAAGATATCCAGTTTAGACCCATAGTTACAAACCTGAGCCAAAACTTCTGGTTTCAGCAATGGTGGTGTGAGAAAGCACAGTCAATAAGTTCAAGCTGCAAGGATGGTTAGTTGAGTGGCAACCAAACAAAATTTCAAGTAAACCTTTCCCTATGTCCAGATACCAATGCAAAACATATTGTACCAAAATATTTTAGGAAGTCTAACTAGAAGCAAATCTTCATGCTATCTTTCTGACTATTTTTCCTGTGCCACTAAATTGTTTGTGCGGACTCACATATTTATTAACATAAATATGAGATACTGCAAGCATGAAATAAAATATGCGAAAGCACCACTAAACAAAGCATTTGCAACTACAAGATGAGAGGGAAGACAGATAAAACCAGAAATTAGATATTGTGGAGATTTTCCTAAAATAGAGATTCAGGTCAAACACTTTCAATAACGTGGCCATTTGTGTATCCAGACTGCTGGAATTTCAGCATTCAAATCAACCTGACTGCACAAGGTGTTTAGACAAGGAAGAGCTGTAGGTCAAAAAAGAAATTCATATCCTTGAGATCTCTGGACAATAATCAAAAAGACTCCTTTGGTCAGGAAGCTTATTCATGCTTATCCAGGAAGAGTCAATGTGATCTATAGCTGAAAGGGTGAATTCAATGTTATTTGACATCAAACCATTATCTGAAGGCTCTGTAGATTTCCTGAAATTGATATTTCAGGAGAAATACTGACTGTGTTCTGCCCTTATCAGCAGGGTATATATATTTAATTTTATTTTGCAGCAATTGCTGGCAGATACAACAGCCATAGAGTGTCCCTACACTTCCATGCAAGGTTGTTTTCCCGGGACTCACTCAAGTTCCTTCTGAAACGATTCAGAAAGGTCCTTGTGCAGCCCATGGAATGGTGAATCAGACCCCTGAGCTGAAGCTAACTTGACATTGTCATTAGGCTTTCACCATGAAAGAAAATAAATTTTCCAGGCATTACTGCTTCTGAACTGTTTAGCAGTGTATTCAATATCAACAGTTTGGAATCTCCACCATCCATCAGGTGGAGAGATAGTCGTTGAAGTGACTTTCCTGCTACCTGTCTTACATATATATTGAGAAAAATCCATAGTGAGGTAATGCTTTTCTGTCCTGGAATCTCATTTCAAAATTCAAGGAAACTCAACATAGCATTTAATAAAACAAACCGTTGCTTGTATCCATACAAGTATGTGCAATGAATATAAAAGTGTGGGAAAAATAATTTTCATTAAAGTTCCTGCATTTATTACATCAAAAATTTACCCCAGGAATGCTTGAATTTTACTGATCTCCACGTTCTTGTTGTGTGTAGAAACTTTGGACCTTGCAGGCAAGACGTATATTTGGTAGCAAGAGTAATCAATGGCAGGTGTAGAGTGCCTTTGAGAGTAGTATCTTCCCTTTCATTGGGAGTTCTGAAAATCAGAAAAGAACATTTGCAGCATGAACAGTATTTAAGGGGCTTTGTACAATAATCCCTCTGTGAAATCTAAGGCACATCTTACAGAGGAAGTAAAGTTGGCTCTTTCTGGCTTTAAAAAGTACAGAAATCCAGAAAGTCACACTGGAGACCCTCCTTACAGTAACTGAGTTTTAACCTGATTACCAGTTCTCCAGGAAAAGGATTTCTTGACTTTCTGTTGAAAAGCTCTCCTTTGTGATAACTGACATTGAAATGTTCCCCAAAAGAAAGAGCAAGGACTTTTGTTTTCTGACTGATGGTGTCAGTTGTGAGGCCAGCTTTTCTGGTGTGTCTGCACTGAAAAGGAAAGATAAGTTCAGAAGAAGCTTTTAGTACAACAAGGCCATGATCCATGTACTTTATATCTCTATTGTGTGCATGTACATTAACAGTTTATTTTGAATCAGAAGTGTGCTTTTAAAGTGACACTCTCAACCATCTCCATTTTACACACTTGGCTCACATTTCAGAGCAGTCTTTGGCATGCAGTAGATGTCTTCTGGGTGAAATTAAACTGAAATACACGTCTGGAGTACCACAACTAACCAAGGACCTGACTAGAGTTACTGTAAAACCTGATGAAAGACCATGCAGTGTATGTCAGCTGGACTCCATAGATCCACCCCTAAAGAGCTGGAATTTTTACTGTATAAATAGGGTAATTCTGGGTACAAATTCTGTGACGTGCAATCTGTAGGCCAGGAGCCTAGGAAGGCTGCCTCTCGGACAGAAGGTGATTCCCCTTTTCCTTGAAGCTCTCCACTGGTCTGTACAGGACCAAATTTTCAGGACCTGTCCTACCCACCACCTGCCTAGATAGCACTAATGAATTCCTGCATCAGTATATTCTTGCTTTCATCTTCAATTACTTCCAAAGCTCAGATTATGGCCTACTCTGGGGTCTCTCGGGCAGACTGTGTAGATGTTATAGTTAGCTGATTTAGTGCACAGTTCTACTTTGACATATTTTCCTACAACCCTCAGACCACACACTGAATAGCAGCTTTCTAGAGCCTGCTCATCTAAGCAAGTTGTGCTTTAAAAGAGTTAAGAGTAATGGAGAAAAGGCAGGTGTATACTCTGTCCAGTAAAGGGCAGAGTAAAGGCTGGCTGAAGAAAATTGTTGGGGTTTTTTTAATGAACATTTGTTTCCAACTGCAATTAAACGTTTATCATAAGTTTACTTATTTATCTGGATTGGACTCACATGTAAGTGAGCAGTAGCAGCCAGGCAGTATCACTTAGAAATTTAGTCCTTTAATAACAGGATTCCTTTTAGGTTCATTTGTAATTGTACAGAGATATTCTAAAACCTTATGGATTTTCATGTTAATACTGGACAGAGGAGAATCAAACTTTTTTTCTTTCCTTCTGTCTTTCCAAATTGGGAAGAGACAAATAAATGTCTTAAAATGTACGAAACACAGGTGTGGCCTTACTCCCCATGCTCAGTCATGTGAAATAGCTACTGATCTAATGCTAATCTCTCCATCAGATATTTAATCACAAAACTGCAGAGTACTTCTAGTGCCTCTCTGGAAGATGAAGTTGTTCTTTGCTTTGCCTATGATTTCACCTCCTTTTATATATACAGTTCAGGCATGAGAAAATAACAATTTTCTCCATGAATATCTAAAAGTGCACTCAGTTTACCTGATAAATAAACCTTTTCTCTTTACCCCTCACCTCCCAAACTAGCGTGCGTACATACAACTCCATGGCTAGGAAGTGGTAACCTTGAACCTATCAACACCTCAAAGCAAGAGAAGAAAGGAGAGGAGAGTGCACCAAACAGCAGATACTGTGGTCTGATAGAAGTCTAATATTTTCTGAACTCCAGTCCCAAGGGCCCACAGTTAATACATTTCATGTAGCATTATTTAGCTCTTATTTTACATATGACCTTTTTCCCTTGACACCAGACAGATGCTGGCTCTGACCTTCCTCTTCTCCACATATATTTTCAAACATCTTCTCTTTGCTGAGATCTTTATAAAAAAAGGTTATTTTTGTTTGTTTCTTTTATAACAGGACACAATTTTGGGGAAGGTCATTCCTTCCCTCACATGCAAGCAGCTTCTTAAACATCTTTATACCCTTCAAATGGACATGACATTTTTTTAATTTCAAGTTAGCTTTTTGTAGAGAAGCCTCTGCACTTTTCCTTTTTCACACTAGGTGAAAAATGTCCCTAGGCATCTGAAGGTGAGGTAAAAAATTAATTCTTATCCACTCGGATTAACTTGTTTTGCAAAGCAGTTTTAGCAGATTTCCCCTCTGGACAAAAATGCTTAATTGCTTCCTGAAGGCAGAATGCCCATGACTAGTTCTTGACATTATTAGAGAAATATTTTACTGTGATTTTTGATGTTGTGAACACAGTCTCTGACTTACAGAGAAACATATCTCCATGCTCTTTTTCATAATTTCCTGAAGTTTAATGATTTATATGGAAAGAAGTAGTCAATTGTCAATTAGCTGCATTTTCATGAGGTTCTAAAGTAATAAAAACTGCATTCTGGCATGTGTATCAAAAAATCCCCCAAATACGCAGGCCTTCTATCTCCAAAAGATGAGAGATATACTCATGAAGAATGTCACATACTGTGTAATGCACATTTAGGGGAAAAGCCTCACAAACTGATAGGAATTATACAATGTCAAGAGATTTCTAAGCACAGAGAACAAAGAGGGAAGCATCAATAACAAGATTTCTCTTTCTAAAGTCCCTAATACAACTTACTGTTCCTAAAAAATTGCAAAATCAGCTCACTAAAACAGACATCACCAAGTTTCTGTGACCTACCAAGTATATTGCTTCTGAAAGTAGGGGTTAAACAGCAAAACTCAACACTTCACTGAACGGCTTCAGATGTAAAAACAAATTGCACTGGGTTTTAAAGTAATTTTCTTCTCTTTCTGATTTAGAAATAGTCTATATATTTTTTTCCATCCATACAAGAATAAAACAGGGTAAATTACAACAACAAGAACACCAACAACAGAAAAAATATCTTTCAACTTCTAAGGTCAACAGTAGCTCCAGTTATCTTTTTAGACTGTGCCTAGGTAGAAGAACATGCTATGATCTAGTGGTTCATTAAACTGTGATGAACTGAACGCACTGGATATAACCAGTGGGATGTAGTCTACTCTGCATATA
>VYXC01006180.1:81043-121315 GCA_013397175.1 Platysteira castanea | reverse complement strand
GGAGACATAAAGTGGGGATAATAGAAATGGGACGAACTTAAAAAAGGGTTTATATTGGGTACAGGATAAAAGGGAAAAGTAGAATGGAGGTGGAGGGATTGTTGAACACTCAGAGCAGTGCAACTTAGCCTTTTGTGAGGTGTTGTGGTTGCAGGGGCAGGATTTTGGTTGTTGAAATGGTTAGCTGGCTGCTGGCATGGATGTTGTTTGGAATAACTGCAATTTGGCGCATATCTGCTGCCTTTTACGGGAGTACCGCCAGGGCCTGTACCATTAGCTGCTTGGGGGCCTTTTCTTCCTTGTACAATATCAAACTCTACAATTTCCCCATCTCCCACACTGCAGAGGTACTTTTTGGGGTTATTCTTTTTTATTGCAGTTCGATGAATGAACACATCTTTGGTGTCATTTCTGTTTATAAACCTGTAATGCTGCTTAACGTTAAACCACTTTACAGTCCCCAAAACCTGCAATGTTAAAGAACTTTACAGTCCCCAAAACCTGAAATGTTAGTTGCAGTGGCCTTTTTGTCTCCTCTTGCGGGTCTGTGTTGTTGGTGCTGGTTTTGAGTGGCTGCTGCCTCACTGCTGGTCCCTGCCGCGCTCCCGCTTTCACTTTTGTTTTTGCTTTCTGCTACAGCTCCCGCTGCTGCTCTAGCGCCGGGGCAGCCGGGGCCTGCACTTCCTGCGCGCTCCCACCGAGGGGTCCGGTCTCCCCGGGGCGCGTGCAGAGCGGCCGCCAGGTGCCATGCTCGGGGCCGCGGGGGCCGGGCTGGGCCGCTCCACTCAGCTCTGTGCGCACCGCCACCATCATTTCGCTACCCGGAGCTGCCGGCTTTCGCATTACCGTGGCAACCACCGCTTTTCACCACCGGAGCCGCCAGGACGGTTTCGGGCGCTGGCGCGTGTGCCCGCAGGAACTGCCTTGCCACGGCACATAACGTACTCGGTCTGTGCGGTCGCGGTCACGCGGCAGAAGGCTCTGAGGTAGGGGCAGAGTCCGCCACCTCCGCCGCCACGACAAAGGGCAGAGGGGGAGACTTTGAGAGTGCGGTCTTGCGACCTGGGGATGACCTGCATGGTCTTGTGATGGCNACCGTGGCAACCACCGCTTTTCACCACCGGAGCCGCCAGGACGGTTTCGGGCGCTGGCGCGTGTGCCCGCAGGAACTGCCTGGCCACGGCACATAACGTACTCGGTCCGTGCGGTCGCGGTCACGCGGCAGAAGGCTCTGAGGTAGGGGCAGAGTCCGCCACCTCCGCCGCCACGACAAAGGGCAGAGGGGGAGACTTTGAGAGTGCGGTCTTGCGACCTGGGGATGACCTGCATGGTCTTGTGATGGCGGCCATTGTCTGCCGCCAGGGAGGGGAATTGTGAGAGACAGTTAACTTCGCGGGGACACTGCTGATCTTTTTCAACAGCCTCCATAATCCNCAGGGTTGATCGCTAGACTTTGCCCACATTCTCCACCATTTGTTGCAGTCAGGTTCCTGCAACCTTCCCAAAGACAGTGGTGCCCTTGGAAAGAAATAGAGAAAGGTCTTTGCATAATTGTTTCAGAGATGTTTATTTCCAGCCCCGCATGGCTCCCAGTCTGGGGCACAAAGACTGAAGACTCATGGGAAAACCCACTTAAAGTAGAGACTTCTCAGAGCAGGGGGACATTCAAAATGGCCAATGGGAGAAACAGGACCTGGGTACATTAGCATCAGCAGAGGGAAACCTCGTGTCCAGGGCATGCTTGTACCCCAGGGTCTCGTCTTCGTGGGGGGAGGGGAGGGCCCCACAGGAGTGGAACCCCCACACCACCTGACTGTCTGGAAATGTTAATTCATCTTTCTATTTTTGAAACCAGATGACAATCAGCTGGTGTTAGGCCAGCTAGGAGCTGTGAAATTTTAAAAACATAATTCATTCGTTCTTCTTAGTAATTACCTTCACAGAACTCTTCCAGTATTCCTCTTTTGTGCCCCACAATTCAATAATGCCCCAGTTTGTCTGGTTCACTTTTTGTCTGTGGATTTTAGTAGAAACTAATTGTGTTTGAGAAGGGTCAGAAGGGCTGACCACTCCTAGCTGCAAGTAGGAGCAGCCCCCACATTTATCTGGGTTTGGTTTTGGGTTGCGCTTTTACTTCTTGGGGATCCTTTCTCCTTTGGCTCCAGTCAGCAGATCCCACCAGGACCCAGAGACAAGGCTTTCCCCACCACCTCCTGAACCAGGCTCGCAATAGGCCTTACTCATCCCAGGCTACTTTAAATATCAGTGTACTCATTTTTTCCTGTCTTCAGGAATGTTTTTCCTATGAAGTAAAACTGAGAGATCTATTTCTACTAAATCTGTAACTGTTTTTTCCTTCTGGCTCCACACTCCAGGGCTGGGCTTTGCCAGTGCTCCCTGGCAGGGTGGGGTCTCCCTCCACAGGCTCTTGCTGAGCTTTCCCAGGTCACACAGCACTTGTTTCCCTTGTCCCACAATTGTTTCCTTCCCATCCATTTCTTTTATCCTGTGTACACGAAGCAAGGTGTCATTTAAATAGACCACATCAGCCATCAACATGATTTCTTATTACTCATCCAGCAGGATGAAATTGTCATACCCCACGCTAGTATCTAAATATTTCCTTCAGATAATGACTAAATAGTCCTTGAAATTGTAGCCATTATGCTTCTGACCCCCATTTGCCACCTGCAGTCGTCATCTTTGCCCATCTGCACTCATCATGGCTGTTCATCTTTGTCAAACTTAGAGCAAACAGTCTTGGAAGGAACAATGCACCAAGCACAATTGTAAAGATGAGAAACCGAATGGGGAGTGGGGGTGTCTCTAACAAAAGCCAGGTGTAGAAGTTATTAATTAACTGCAGAGATATGGCACAAATTACTCAAAGTACAATTTAAGTAATTGGCACAATGCATTTGCTTGATGCAGCTGAGAATTATGTGCTCCTGCCTTTTCACTAAAGCACTATAGAACGTACAATGATTTAGGAAAGCATCTTCAGTAAATTCTACCACATCATGGGAAGCAAGCCTTAACCAAAGTATTTAGAATAAAATATTCATATTTCAGATGATGCAGGCAGTTAATTTTGACAGCATCCAGTCTCAGGGACTGCAGTATCTGTACTCAAGGCCCCAAAGTAGTTGTGTTAATTGTTTCTTTTTTAAAGCAGTGCTTAAAAAGAAGAGCTTTAATTTGATCAGATGAAACTTAATGAAGGTGATTTAGCCTATAAAGTTAATCATTACTTCGGTGTCACTTTCACAGGATTTGGAGACTTTCCATTCTAAGGCAGGAATGCAAACTTCACAGAAAAGGACACACTGATGTTTCTCCACTATCGGTTCTACAGATAAAGAAGAAGATGCAGTGTCTGATTCACAGGCGCACTGCTTTTCCCAATTGCTTTATGATAAATATAATCTTCCTCTTCTTGGACTTATTTGTAGATAAGCCTCTATTCCGCACACCTATCTGTGTGCTCTCCCAGCTCCCCAGTGTGTATTTCTGTGCTTTCTAGAGTATCTTAAAGGAAGGAAAGTCTATTAAACCTTCATCTGCTGGGCCAGGCTTTCCCCTGCACTCTCAGAGCCTGATCCAATGTCCACATTAAATCAACATGAGTGTTTCCAGTAAATGCAATATGCATTCAGTCATGTCCCTGATTACTCACCTCTGTCCCCCATTATTCAGCCTGCAGAGGATGCAAGTGTTATGAAGGCCACACACACATCTGCAATAAGGACAAATTATTCTCCCCATTTTAAATTATCTCCTGAAGTAAATACAGCCTGGGGCTGTAGGAGCCAAAAGGACTGTCCAGAGATTTCCAAGCTATTTCACTTTTTTTCTAGCAACGAAATCACCAGAGAGATCATGAGTGCTGAAACTACAAATAGAGTAGCTACATATTTTAAAACTGTTTTCTGCATCATGTCCAAAAGTAATTTTTTTTCATTACATTCATATTGGTAATAATAAAGAGAAGATAAGATCTGGTGCCAAAGTACATAATCTTGTTTCTGTAGGAGAGAAATTTGGCTTTATGAATCCAGGTATTTGGTATCATACATATATGTATTCACAATATTCTCCTCCAGACAAACAGGCCAGCATGAGGGGGCACCAAACGCAGTATTATGATTAATTAGTTAGCAATCAACAGTAACTCTTTAGGATTAAACTGTAGTCACTGTATTCAGAACATACAAGGCAATTCCAGCAAAGTGTTTGAACCCACAATACCACACTTAGATAGGGAACTCAGTTCCATGTTTGAGCTTTCTCATGTTTCCTCTTCTTCTCTGTGACATGTTTTCCACTGCTTTACTACCCAGTATAATTAACCTGAACAAGAACATAGAGGCACTTCCATCTACCCGATCCAGTTCAAAGTTGTCAAATCTCAACTTTGAATTCTTTGCTTTTGCTCATTCACATTCTGTCAGTTGCCAGCAACTAAACGTGGGGGTTGGTGTATCAGGCAGCTTTTACTTGTGAAATATGTAACATTTTGATAAATACTATAATTTTAAGTGTTTTAAAGCCTGCTTTATACTGTTAATGAGGTCATACAATAAAGAAATGGCAATTACAATGAATTTCTTTAAAGCTACTCTGCTTAGAAAATAAAATGCCTGCACAAATTTGCCAGTTAAAAATCAAAATTGTCATATACTACATCTAAGCCTTTAGTACAAATAGAATTTCTGACAGATTTATGTTCAAGATAAAAAATGGTACCTGTCAAAACCAGCCATAAAAAATTAAATACCTGCTTAATGTGAGGCTTCAAGTACTGCGAATGTAACATTCATTATCATAAATACAGTAGTATGATCTAATTATGTATTCTGTACTAAGTTTGTCAGATAACACAACTTGAAAATGGCACAACTAAATCAAATACGTTCTACTTACCTATTGAGTGTTAGTGAAATTGCACATAAAAAGGCTTCTTTGCAGTCAATTTTAAGACGCTGCAACTTTGTGATGGGTTTTATTTTATTTTAGGATTTTATCATCAGTTTACCAACTGATTTTAGAGCTTTTTCCAGCATGAGAGTATCTTCATATCCAAACAGAAATAGATGAGTTGTTGTATGAATCATCAATCTTATTAATGTTTATCTTCATGTCACACACACTGACCAAGTGTGCACATCTTTTTCCACTGTCCTGTGATTCACAGTTTAGGCAAAGGCAAGGTAAGTCTTTACAAAAACCATATAACTGAAATAGAAAAGCAAGGCAAGAATCTGAAGGCCAGTTTGCTTGGGTTTGTCCTGGTTTGGGCTGGGATAATTTCCTTCCCAAGAGCTGGCACAGTGCTGTGTTACCCCACCAGTGAGCAGGCCGGGGGTACACAAGGAGCTGGGAGGGGTCACGGCCTGGACTGCTGATCCCAACTAAACCACCACAGGTTCCAACATCAGCATGATTGACTTCAGGGGCAAGAAAAGTGGTTTGTACCACAGCTCTTAGACTAAATAAAAAATAGCCTGTCCTTTTAAACTAAAATCAGAGGTAAGAAACTGTAAGAAATGTAACTTTTCTCATGAACTAGAGAGGCAGAACCAGGGCAAAATTAAAGTAACTAATCTTTCAAATAACTTTTCTTCAGCATTATGTGAGTTCTGCTTCAATCAATCTAGTCCCTAATATGGATCCTTGGGATGTCAAATAGGTCTGATTTTTCCTTTCTACTCAAACTCTTATGCCCTTGACTGTTTCTCTCAGTAGCAGTGGAAAAGCACAACTTCTGCTGTCTCACCCTTCAGCTGGAGTAATTTTCTCCAGCTGAATGATCCCTCCCTTGCCTCTCTCCAGTATGGATTTGCCCTCACAGCCTTGTGACACAAATGCTTGTTCACCGGGGCAATTTTTAACTGTTCTTCAGAAATCAAGAGCTATACCTGCTGTCTGGGATGGTCTGAATTTTCTACTCCTTCCACTGCTCCCTCCCTGCAATGTAAGGTTTTGATCATTCCCTTGTTCTGCCTCCCAGCTTCTTTCATGTCAGTCTGAAGATATTCTAACAGTGCCTCTTTATACATGTTATGATGTCTGACTGGAGCATCTCAATAGGGTTGGAAAAACTGTTAACACAAGGAAATAGCCTAATTATGATCATCATAATTTCCATTCTTGCTACTTGCAAAACTGATCCTGCTACTTGCAAAACTGTGGTGACAGTCCCATTCTATTTGACACATATATACAAAACACTCAGCCAAAAGACCATCTCTGTTAAAGAGGCTGTAAAAATGGGTTTGAAAAATCACTCTAGGGTCCTCTTGATTTAAAGGAAGATGTCGCATTTATTGAGACATCTGTATTCAGGCTTTTTCCTGAATTTTTTAACTTGTAAAAGCAAATTTATATCTATTTCATGAAAAACAGGGCAAACGGTGATCCTCCTATGTGCATTAAAAAAATGTAACATAAGGCTGTAAAGGTGCATACAAGAAAATGAAGGAAAATGAGTGCACACACACATTTAAGAGTTATTCATGTAAAAGCTAATATTTACTTCCAAATCTCAATTCCATTATGACCATAATAAAACCAACCTAGGTATAGATACCTATGAGACACAGGCCACAAGAATCTGCGAATACCTACTGCCCACAAAGCACAGTAATGCAACTCTTCCAGTCAAAGGAAATGCTGGGCTTAAACATCTTCAGAAAACAAGCACCCAAATTTCATCTTAGTAATACAAAACAAGGGACTAAATTATTTTTTCCTCAACGTTCACCCTGCCATGATACTGTTCAAAATGAGTGAAGAATTAAAAAAAAAAAACTTCAAAAATATTGGAAAACCAGAAACTTTCTTCATAATGTTGCAGCTAAATTATGAATTAAAACCATTCCATTATTATGCCACACAGTTGGGGCCTACTGGTGAAATATTGGCACACTACGAATTGGAGTTGTACTAAAACAATTCTTGATTTCTAATACTTAAAATTTTCCCCATGGTGAAAAAGGTAATAATAATAATAATAATAACAACAATGTGCAATAACAGTAATTAATCTAATTAGTTCATTAAAATGATGATGGCTATTAACACTATAGGGTCATGAATTAAGACAAGACCTTCTCTAAACATTAATAGAGATGAAATATGTTTTCCTCTGCACAGTGGACAAGGCACCAGCTGCTTCTTTGGTGAAAAAAACAGCGGGATGATTACCTAAAGATGCAAATGGAGTTTCTTTCACTACCCACTGTGAAGGTTGAATATCAATGACACACAAATAATTTTTCTTCAGATGGAAGGGAAATAGTCACAACCGCAGAGGAGGGAGAGCTTTTCATTTCTCAGTTCAAGGCCTATGACCTGGCAGCACTTCCCCAGCCCTGCTCCTCCTTTGTCCTCTTCCTCATAAGAAACTTCCATGTGAAATGCTATATTGATCACTAAACTTTTAATAGTATGTTTGCTTGCTCTCTATGATACATTTATGTTGTTTCATTCATGAGCTTTTGGGTCTTCATTTGTATGCAACTCTACCTATGTGAAACATCATATATGATAATAAATACATATCATGGTATGTGGAGGTGAAAACCTTGTGCAAAATTGCAGAAACATATGATAAATCAATTATTTATGTCATTTTTATTGCCTCAGTGGCCAGATAATTCTGTGTCCCCTGGAGCTTTAACATTCCAATCCAGTGAACAGATTACAGCATCCATCATTTGCTTGAAATCCACATGCCAAATAAATATTTTTTCCATCTGCCTCTAATGTGAAATGTCACCTTTTCTACATGCACTGGTATGATTCAGTCTTGAAAGAGCTCCAGGTTTCCCTGCTATAAAAGCTTAAGAGTCTAACCCAGGCCAAGGAAAATGATGCCATCTACACAGGACATTCCAGCGCCCAGCTCCCATCTGCTCCAAGCCTTTTGAAGAACACAAATCATCTTCCTTGAAAACAGGGAATTCACATGCAAAATACTTTGTCAGAAATACATATGACTGCAATCTATCCTTTCCTGAGTTTCCCAGGAAAATGTACTAGTGGAAAATGCCACTACGTGAAGCTCTCCATGGAGGTCAGCCGTGTGTACCCTAAATATTGCCTCCCTTTTCACAGCCCAGAGCCAGCTGGAAAATGACATCCTACAGGGAACAGCAAGACGGAGAGAAGAGCAAAGTGGAACCTGTAGAGAGATTTTGCCAAATGACAGAATTTGTAGAAATCAAAGGCAGAAGAAAGTTCACAAAAAAATAAAGTCCTCTGTGGCTTCTGGCCTAGCAGAGCTGTGGTTGACCTCAAGCCAAGTGACCATTTAGCCTGTTTACACAAGTTATTTAACACTGCCACAGTGGGTTTGATTCTTTCATAAACAAGTATTCTATTCAGAAAATATTTTGACTATATCCTGACTTGCATCCTTCACATATTTCTACTGGTAAGCTTCAAAAATGGGGGTTCTATTCATAGACAGACAAAAGCCATTTGCCCAGCTCCCTCCCAAAGCAGCCCTTCTGTAACATGGCTACTCCTTCACCAGCCTCCCAGATAGGTGCTTTGGGATGATAAAATTTTAAATTCACTTATTTTGTAATTTCCTACTATAAAAATTGAAGTTAGTGTCAGTTGATAGACATGAGTGAACCAGAAATGTGACCAAACTCTAGTATATCCCTATCCAAAAAATGACATGATAAAAAGAAATAATCTAAAAAGCTTGTAAGAAATTACAATAAAATTGCTCTTCAGCTGGGAAATGGGATCTGATTTTGCTTTCAAATATAAACCCAGACAAGTCACAAAACAGGTAACTCTCGAAGTATGATAATTAGTAAGAATTCATGGATGCTCTCTAGGCATGGATTTATTTTTTTTTAATGTTCAACTTCAGTGGCAGTCTTAAGTTAGACAAAAAATTGTTATTTTCGATGCATTTTTAAAGGAAATAATGAATAATTCAATTTTAAGGAAAGAAGCATAGGAACAATTGACTCAATCTTTCCTTTTCCCTATATTATTTATGCTGGCCTTTATTTCCATAAGAGATAAACCTCTCTTTAAAGAACTAATACTTCTAGAAAAATTGTTTCTAATTACAAAATCTCAAATCATTTTCGTAGGACTGAGTCTCATTTTGTGAGATAAGCTTGATAAAAAAATAGGAAAAGACAAAAAAGCCTAACATCTGAATAACATTCAATAGCAATTTTAGCCAAAGAGTTACAGACTACTAGCATTTTTCTTCCTATCAACTGTTCTATTTACAGGAAGAAAAATGCTGGTCTGTGGAAAATGGGGGAAAACCCCAACCTCTGAAAAAACATAGAACTTTTAAGTATTCTGCTCTATGCCATCATTTTCCTTGGCCTTACCCTGCTCAGAGCCTGGATGCTATTAGAGAGGTGAACTGAGAGAGAGGCAAATGATGTCTTCTACCATTCATGATTGCTTTTCACTTTGCTTTCTATTGTTCTTAATAAGCCACCTAGAGTTCATGCTCCATATATAGAGTACTACAGTTCTTCCCTGTAAAGAAACACAATAACTATGAGAGAGAAAAAATCTCCCCCTCCCTCCAAATTATAAGAAAATTGGTTTAGGTCTAAAGATCTTGTTTCCAAAATAATGGCTTTGGTATTCGTTCTTTTATTTTCCTTCATTTTTTTTAGTTTTCTTTTTTGGTGTTATGGTTCATGTTTTCAACTTCTCTGGAACAATGAGAAGCAAAAACAAATATAGCACTTTAAAAAATGAAAGCTGGCTCTTGCAAAATACTACCAGCCTGACAGCTGGAGCTTTATAAATAATATCAAATACTGCAAGGAAATAAAAACTGAGAAAATAATTCTTAGAGAACATAAAAGATAAACTGCCTTAGAAGAGAAAAATTTTGTCAGCAAAACCCAGAAGTTGAAGAGGACCAATCAGCCTCTTCCTCTTATCTCACATCCTGCACTTGTAACTTCATGGTTATTCCTGGGATTTGCATGCTGGTCAGCACTACTTGCAAGCATATAAGAATTACAGAACCTTGTTCAAGATCCTAGTTTTAACTCTGGTATTTTCTGTCTGCATCTTCAAAAAAATACTAATATCCAGGCTAGATATTGATGAGGTCTAAAAATCTTACCAAAAAATACCTGTGTTCACTTGGAGAACTTTTACCTCCCTAACACTGGATACACAGATATCTCATACTGGAAGAAATAAGCTCACTGAAAATTTATGCATGAATAGACTTC
The DNA here is from genome assembly GCA_013397175.1 of Platysteira castanea. Taxonomy (NCBI): domain Eukaryota; kingdom Metazoa; phylum Chordata; class Aves; order Passeriformes; genus Platysteira; species Platysteira castanea. The sequence goes on along the minus strand of VYXC01006180.1, from coordinate 111,074 downwards.
ACTTATGTCTTTGTTGGTACAGTGCCCTCGCTGATCTTATGAAGACAATGGAATGTTAGAGAAACAAACAGCAAGAACTGCTTCTAACACCTTCAACACAATGATTTCTTCCTTAAGACACACATATCTTAGAAACACTGCTAGCAGGTTTCTCTTTGTTCATCATGTTCCTGCTGAGTCCAGATGTTTGCCTTTGCTCCAATACAGTCAGAAAAATCATGGAAGATTTCCTGATTTGCTCATGGGCAGAGCTGTGTAAGCACAACTGGTCCAGCCCAGTGACACAGAGCCTCTCTGGCTCCAGAGGGGAAGGAGAAATAACTGCAGAGCTCCATTTCAATGACTGCCAGTCGCAATTCTGCTGCACTTTTGAGTGAGGAGCTGAAACACTCTTGAGCCTGTCTGGATCATCTGCATCACTCCAGATCACTCAGTGCAGGCCCATGTCATCACAACTACACTACACTTCTGCTGGGCAGCTGGATCATCCTTTTTTCTATCCCATAAAAAATTATGCCTTCACTCAGGACTTTGACATGAATAAGAAACTGGAACTCCTATGCTAAAAACTTCCAATGAATCAGGATTTTTAAAATGCAGGTGCTCAGCACTTTCTAAGAATCTTGGAAGGATACTCGGGGTAGGTACTTCTGAGCATGAGGCAGTTCAACGTCAGTGGTCAGATTTTAAGACCTTATCTCTCACTTGGAAAAGTAATGTGGTGAGGAATTTTCATATTCCACTGCTGGGCTGCAGGGATCGTTGGCACACAACTTCAAGGCTAAAGCACAGCCAGCACAGGCACCTTCTGGGGCTCCTGCACCAGCCCCATGTTCCACTGCACTCCCTGACAACTCAGCCCATCCAGCATGTTCACAGGAAGTCTTCATTAGTTTAATTTCAGGGGTGAGCAGGTCATTCTTTCAAGTCTGTAATTTCCTAGATTTTACTCTCTGTGCTATAGGTACAAATCTTTGTTGATTCCCATGAGGCTGAGTACCTGCTCAGACAGAGAACACCTCAGCTAAGGTCTGCTTCTTGGCCTAGAGACACTCATGATTAGATTAAGTTCTGATGTTTGGCTGTCAGAATTCATTCTATTAAAGAACACTGAGTATAAATCGCATAGTTGTGTCACTAATGATAATTTTTTAAAATGAAACATTTTTGCATATAAAAACAGTAAAAAAAAAAAAAACCTGCATTTTTTCTGGCTTAAAACCAAAACATGGTTTCTCTCTCCTGCACTAGAAACAAATAAAACAATTAAAAGGAAAAACAACTTTGCTTCTGGGAAAAATTATTTCTCTTTTTAAATCCAATTCATGAATTTTAATCAGTAAGTGCCTTAATGTGTGAAGGCAAAATGTCAATTTTTCAGAGCTCTTCTCCCTAGAAGGATATTACATTATATATTTTCCATTCTGAATGTCCCAGACATATTTTACAAGTGCCTACTGATACGTTAAAGTTAGGATTGAATTCTGTATTTAAATTGCAACCCATCTCCAGTTTCAGGTCATTGAGATACAAAAGGTCGTGATATTTGCCTTTCATTTTTCTCCTCTCAGAATACTAAAACTTGAGACTATAAAGAATGCTGTATGAAATATAATTTCTTGCCAATTGCATGAAGAATATACAGTGATTAAGTAAGTAGTTTGACCTGAGTTGTTTAATCTTATTCACCTAGGATCACCTTCAAAAATTTGGCTTCTCAATGCAAGTATGAATATTTTAAAGAATACAGGAAAAGATTCAAGGTGAAAAAAGGCCACAAAAGATGAGATTCTGCTTCATCTTTGGGTCAAAAACATTGTCTCTGAATAAAAACAATAAAAAAAGATATAAATTACTTTTCTTTTACATTTGGCAAAGAATATATTATTTTCAGTGTGAGACCTGAGAATGTAAAATATGATAAAAGAGAATCTAGGCTAGATGGACTCTTCTGTTCCCATCCCCAAAAACTTGCAGACAGGTTTTGGAATAAAGCTTTCAATCCTAATTCTACACAATCCCTTTTTACTGTCCTACTAGTGAAGAAAGTAGACAAAGTCAGTAGATTTGGCATCTACTTTAAAGGTGCTTAACACCTCCAGATGGATGTGACGAGGTCACAGTGCAAATGGCAGTCAGAGGCAGTATTTCTGCTGAAATTATCAGATTCACCCATTTATAGGAACTGAAACGGACCATTGTCATCATCCAGTCTGACCTCCTGTATATTGACAACCATAGTCTTTTATCAACTTATTCCTGAAGTGAGCCTGTAATATCTATTCCAGCTATCCTGTATCTTTTGAAATATGCCCATTTTGATTTTGGCACGTTAAGGAATGGATATTCTGTCTCATTTCTCAGTAAATTTTCAACTGGGAAAATCAGTCTCACTATTAAAATGTAATGCCTCGGTTTTAGGACAATGTCAAGTCCCGTATTTTTCATGTACTATCAGTACACTGTCAAAACTTTGCACATCACTTTTGCCAAGCATGTATTTATGCCTCAAAACAAAAGCTGCCTTTTAGCATCCCATAGCAGAGACTCCTCAAACTCAAAATAGTCCATAAAAGTTACTGCGACAGGAAGTACAAGGACAGTTCCTGCACAATTAACTGCTCAGTAGCCAGGCTCAGGAGAACAGCTCTGAGCTGCCATGCGGACACTATGCCTCCTGTGCTCTTCACCTGCTTTTCCTTTGCTCATGTCAGGGGCTCAAGGCACATCTCAGGGCTTCATTATGTGGAGCAATATACAGATACATCCCAAAAATATGGTCTTGTCTCAAAGTAACAGCACTAACTGCTCCCATCAGACCCCCCCAGTGACCCACACCAGATCTCTGCTGGGAGACATCTCATCCTCCAAACACCGAACACTGGAAGTGTGTCTTTCCTGACACTTCCACACACCTGTACATTCCCAGCATCCACAACCCAAAAGAGCAGCTCAGAGTTGTGATACTTGTTCCCTTCCCCCCTCCCTTCATCCCTTCAGGTGTGCTGACAGGCCACAAGGCAGTGTCTGAGCTGGATGAGCTTCCCCTTTTTCCTCTTTTTAGCTCAGAAGTCAGAGAGCAGCCCTACAAGGAACGGAGGGGAGGTCAGTGGCAATAGGGAAAGGGTAGCACAGGAACACCTGGCCATGCACAGGGGCTCCAACACCTTCTCTCTGGCAGCATCCTGGAGGTGGGTCTCACCGCAGGTACCCATGGGCACAAAGGAACAGAGCCAGGGCTGTGACACTCCCTGTATCCTGCCTTACTCAGGGAGCCAAACTGATATCCAGCCCAGTGTGGGCAGTCATGAAATCATGTCAGAACCCATCAATTCTATTTAGAACCTTCTGATTACCCTTGGAGGAGCACATCCAGACTGCACTCCCCAGCCAGTAAGGGCTTTCTATTTACACAGCTGTGGATCTCCAAAGATAACAGATTTTTTTTTTTATCTGCTTATTTTGAAGAGATAAAGTATTCAGCAGGTTGATAGAGCTTTCAGCTGCAACTCTCTTGCTTCCTACTCTTAAGCCTAATAGCTCATCAAGATGCAGCTTGCCAAATCTGCTTCTTCTCCTCCTCCCCCATCATTTCCGTTGTTCTTTTCAGCATCCAGGGTTTTAGAGTTTCTGCTTATAGGGTTTAGAGGCAAGACACTCACAAGTCTGCTGATAACGTATCATGTTACTTACTGATTTTTAATCCTGAATCAGTGTCTTCTCACCTTTAAGTAGCAGTTGTATCTTTACCAGCTATTTGTTCTGTAAAATTTAAATTTGACTTTGTGCTTTGACTGCTAACCTAATGCCTGCAACTGCTGGAAACTAATTCATTCTCTTTTCATAAGCATCATCTACAAATATCTATTTAACTTCCCTGAATATATTATCCAATCATCTTCTGCATTTGTGATCTTACTTTTATGCAGAAGCTGCAATTTATTACCATTAAAATCTTGTTACAGAGGATTATTTTCAATTTGTTGAAATTTAGCTTCTCTGGTAGAAAACACGGAAGAAAGATGGAAAGCAAGATCATGATAGACTTATTTTCAGGATGCTTGTCTGCATTCATGCTAAGGATTTTAAATGGATTTACTTCCTCAAAGAGGAGTTAGAAGGGCATTAAAGAGAAAAGGAAGAAGATTAGTTTGACACTGAAGGACTGAGAAGGTTTTTTTAACAGTATTTAGGAAAAATGGAAAAATATAAAACCTAAGCTTATGCCAAAACTTCCTCCCGCTCTTGGCTCCACTGTGGGTTATATAGGAATGCTAGATTTTCAAGTAATTTATTATTGAAAAAGAAGACTATTCATTTGTTTTCTGTTAAAGAAATAAAACACATAAATAACTCTCCATTCTTTCACTTTGAAGTGTCAGGTGTCACTTTACAGTGCAAAGTGTATTAGCCTTAAAAGTCTTTTTCTTCTTTTGCTTTGTGCTACTGCTCTTTTTATCATGCGTAACATTTATGGAAATTTTAACTAAGATTTCAGAGTTCCCTGTTTATACCACAGATGGTGTGGTTTTAATTTATATATTTATTTTTATTTACTGTTTTCTCTTTTCTGACTCAGAAATTTAATGAGCTCTCCCACACCTCATACCCAGGGGAAGTAAGAAGACTGAAGAGGGCACATAAAAAGCAGTAGCTGATTTTATAGCTCTTAAATGTGAAATATGCTATTTATAACAGAGAAATTGAAGCCTGTGGCCACTATAAAAATGCTCAAAGTGAGGAAGCGATGCCTTTAGTTGTGGCATCTTCACAAGTCATCCTACTAAATTTACCAGGAGTTCCTGTGGAACAACTGAGTGTAAAAACTGAGTGACTAGTACATAGTAACACATCGTAAAATCAAAAAATGGTTTTGGGTTGGAAGAGACATTAAAGGTCATCCAGTTCCAACCCCTGCCATGGCAGGAACACCTTCCACCAGACCAAGCTTCTCCAAGCCCTGTCGAACCTGGCCTGGAGCATTTCGAGCACAGGAATGGGGCAGCCACAGCTTCTCTGGGCAGCCTGTGCCAGGGCCTCAGCCCCCTCTGTGACACCCTTTTGTAGCATTCACCACCTTATCTGGATGTCACAGGTGGGACAGGTATTGTTCCATACACACCTTTGCAGTGTGCCACTGCAGTAACGTTGTTTCTGCTTCTGATTGCAGAAATGTTGATATCAAACATATTGTGGCAGACAATCTGCTGTGCCTCTATTTAAACATCAGCTGGGGAAGGATGTCTTCTGTATTACTCAGTTAACTTTTCAGCTATTTTCATTTTCCCCCTATGGCTTCAAAGAAGTCAATAAGCAATTGATAAATCTTCTGTCATACTGGGCAATTAATGGGAGTTACACAGCATTGACTGCATCAGTTCTTGTGTATGTAAAAAGCAAAAAATTGATTTCACAAATTTACTGGCGCCTATTGATTTAGTGCCTCTTCCCCAGGCTATTCCCATTTAATGCTTTTGTGAGGTCATTGAAGAAAAAATTCAAGACTGTCAAATAAAATCTGTTTCTTCAGAGCTTTATCTGTTACATTATTTTGCAAGTATTTTTAGCCTCAGCAATATGTTTTTAGGCTGAGCTTCAGGCTTGTAAGATTTTCATCATATAGAAAGTGAGCATATACAAACTGACCCAACCATTAAGTGAAGGTGTTTTGAAGGTTCAGGGTCCTTTTAAAAAGAGAAAATTCCGCCTACAAAAATCCTTACTGAGACTTCACAGGCTCAAGATGAGTTTACAGACAAATCAAAGTACTTGTGTATCTAACCAACCATCTAACCAGATTTTGCATCTGCATGCATCTGATTGGCAGCTGAATACCATGAACATGCATAAAAATTGTTAATCCAAGCAGCCAGATTTGTTTCTAGGACTGAACTTCTAGCAGAGTACCACAGAGACAAATGCAGCAAAAGTACACTGAATGTATCAAAAAATAACAGCTTTTTGGGAAATTTGTCCTCATGCACCTGTAGCTCACAGCTCATCACCCACATTTGTGAAGACACTACAGGCAGAACAGCAAAGAAAAATTACTTTTTTTTTTTTTCTTTTTTTAGATATTAACTCATTTTTTGTTAAAAATAACATTGAATGGGAAGTCATTTGGTTCTGCATCCTCCTTGGTCTCATCCTCTTTCAGGCCTTACAGTCAGCAGTGCAGGTTTGATCTCACTGTCAGCACAGTGATACTCTGTGAACCCTTTTATTTCTTTCCTGTAGAGGCTCTTTCCTGGAATCTCCTGTCAGGACCAACCTACAACCTCAGGTTGATGCAAGGAGCAGTTAAAATGAGATTTAGAAATTCTTAACTAGATACCAGTCATCCTCTTTTGCAAAGGGATGACTTATCCCCTGCTCTTCAAACATGGAAGTAAATTGACATTTTTTCAACATATTTTTTAAAAGGGAATCGTTACTACAGGATGTATGGATGTAAGTGCTGTGCTGAGCTGTGAAGGAAGTGAGGACAAGAAACAAGAGGGTTCTTACCTACTTTAGTAGTCTGTCTTTTGGAGCAATATTGCATCCAGAATTCAAAATCTCTAGTCAAAAATGTAAGTGCAAATTTGCTTCTATGGAAGTAAAGCCTATGTGCATCATCTGATACACACAAAAGGGTAAGCTAAGAATATGTCTGCAGTCATAACCTAAGATCACCAAAATTGATCCCTCCATATGCAAGTGCCAGCCTCATATAAATCAAAAGGTGCTTTAAGGTCTCTGGATGCATTAAACTTGATTTATTCCTCCATCCCCAGGCCATTGTACCTTTGCTTGCTGAATAAGACACCAGTCTCTGGTGAGAAGCCTTCACTGTGCCTGAGCACACATCAGGTCACACATGCTCGAAAAACCCACTTGGTGCAGTGGCTGTCCAGGGCTTAAACAATCTGCACTCGGTATCTTCTTCTGGGAAACAAAAAAGGATCGGATTTTCTACAGTCTGTTTTTTGTTGCCTCTGTAGAGCAAGAAGATCTCTGAAAAATGAAATGAAAACTCAGAACACTGTTATTTATAAATACATGGTAAGTACTGAAGTAAATTTTAATATGTGACTTACAGTAAAAGAAACCAGAAATAACAACAACAACAAAAAAATTCCAACTCAGTAAGTGATATCAGAAACTCCATATGCATATATCAAAATACTGTGAGAGAATGATCAAAGTAATTTTTAATAGGAACTAACAAACTGAAATTTAACAGGATGGCTTGTCAGCTTGATATCCACCAACTCAATGATCCCATATCTGAGTAAGGACAACTAATTATTTAAGCAGTGTTGTTGTAGTGACACTGTCAATCCCATAAAATGTTTCCATTTTTCATTTGACAGAATAAAGGATCCCTATTTGTTGTAGTAATGACTGCCCTTGAACATGGCAAAATGTTCTCTGAAGTATTTCTAAAAGAACAATAAATAAATAAACAGTTAGTTCTTCCTTATGTTGTTTAATAGTTGCACTTTAACACTCATTGAAAATTCTATAAAATATTTAATTTTTAAGTACTTAATAGGAAACACTAACTTGCTACTAGAAAGATCTTTCTCTAGTATTGAAATGAAAACACAAATAACCACAGGAATATAACAGAAATAAAGATTTTTAAATGACAGATATAAACAAAAGAATAGGTACAGAAAAAGTTGAAAACCATGAGAATGGTATTTTGAAGTTTATCTAGAGATGAAGAAGCTTCATTCTTTCCAAAAGTTGCTTTGATATCTTCACAAATACAATTACTGTGTCAATATAGTTCTTTTGTCTGGGCTGTCCTTGCTCCATAACTTACCATTCTTATTGTGACTATGACTCTTATAGTTTATAAATGTATAATTTTCATAACATTACAAATGAAAGCTGCATAGAATTCTGTTTCACTTATATAAAGAATTCGCGAGGACCTATTTTACTCTAATAAAGACATGCAATCTGCTGATTTCATGCATGGTTACACTGATAAACAAACTGAAAAATGCAAAAGTACATGTTTGTTATTTTTCTATGTTTTCTCAAAGAGATGACAAGTACCAAGCTATAAAATGGAGGACACACTGTACAAACACAAAGGATATTAGGAATCAAATTAAAATATATGTAGAAGGTGGATATTATGTGGGAGGCAGGTCCTTTTTCTGTCATCCCATTAGAGAATTAAATAAATAAAGCTTAAAAAGTAATATATTAATGACTCAACTTTATCAGCAACCTCACTACTACAGAATTCTGAGCTGTAAGAAAATAGCATCAACTTATTTCAAACTATCACGCTACCTACTAGAGGAAAAAAGCATTTTACTGCAATATATTGTAATTTATAACCCACTAAAGGTCTAATGGCAAGCCTCATGTCAAGTAGCTTCAAGTTCCGTGGATTTTGGCGGATGCAGAGTTGGGAGAGAACATGAAAACCTGTAGTTCTTACCTGTCACTTCCCCACCCTTTATATCAGCTGCCCATACCATCTACACTCCACGCCGTCGGCCAGTGTTGCACCCCTGCCAGGTGTGACTGATGCAGCATTAGTGACCAAAGGCAGCAACACAGGGGTGGCAGATGCTGAAAATGACATCAGATCACATTCACTGTACGCAAAAGAAAGATTCGGACTGCTCTGTGCTAAGAAATTCACCCTGGAAACAAAGTGCTGCCCACTGCCACATAACAGAGCTGTGGATATTGGGCTGTTCACAAAGCAGATGAGCAGAAAGCAGGTCACTATAAAACTTCCACTGTCAGGAGATTCTGTTTCCCGGTGTAATTTCCATTTTATGCTTCCAGCTTTTAAGTTTTGGACTCTTCTTGCCTCCACACAACAGATCAACAAAGAGCTGGGAACAAAAATATTTTAATACCACTGTGGTCATAGATGGGATTTGTGCCAGTCAAAAGAAAAGGCTGGTACTGGTAATGATCAGTTTAATTTCAGAAGTTTAGAGAAGAATTCTCAAAAAATTAACAAAATAAAAACCCCAACCAAACACTTTCAAATTGCATCTCTGCAGTAATGATGAAAATAAAACCACCTGTTTTAATATCCTCTCTTTGGTTTGCTCTGTGTTGACTGAAGTGATTACAAGATGCAGAACAGGAAAGAAGCATCATTAAAAGCTGCACACCAAAATTTGTGAATGCCCTCCTAGGAAGAAAGGTTTAATTCTTTTTGAAATACACAACATCTTCACCATTCCTAAAATCAGAACACAACCCAGAGCAGGACCATGAGCTTATGGTCTCAGCAAATGAATCAGCTTCACTATGTTGATAAAAAGAAAATTAACATCAGGCTGTATTGTATCATCCTGAATTTATAACAATTGAAAATAGTCAGTTGGTGTGTTTAGGGGTCATACATTTTGGAACTGTTTACCAGTGAAAAACTGTAAGAATTGTAGACCTAAGCCCACACCCTTTGTGGCATTTAAAGCCCTTGCTCCCATTGAAATGAAACTCCTCAGTGCCATTTCCAAAAAGGATTAAAATGCTCAAGAAACAGTCAAATAATTGGAAAATAATTACATGCTAAATCTCTACCAAGAACAAAGAAAAAGTATGTTACACTTATCATGTAATTCACTCACAGTACAAAAGAAATTACATTTTAATGGTATTACAAATATTATATTTATTCAGTGTATGATTTATTATTAAAAGAGTAAAATGAAATATTCTGTTTAATCAAATGTATTCAAAGTAGCTTCCTTGGCCAAAAATGTAAAACCTAGTTTTCTTTTTTGCTCTCCATGGAGATTCCCTCCCAGACAGGGACTGTGCCCGTGCTCCATGGTGAGCACTGCAGTTCTGCACAGCACCACTTCCCCCTGTGCCCAGCAGTTCCTCACTCTGCTGCTTCTGCCCCCTGACCCAGCTTTGCAAGGGATCTAATTCAAAACCTGCTGAGCTGAACAGAAAGATCTGCACTGATTTCTCTGATCTGTGGACCATCCTTCTCCAAACAGCAAGCAGCAGTACCAATTAAAACATTGATGCAGACATCACTGATTCTGGAGCTTAAGTTTTCCATGTAGTTCAGCAGTCTTAAGAACCAACTCAACCTTTTTTCATTTCAGAAGACTGTATTTTGTATGTAAATCAATAGTAAAAATAGTTGAAAAACCTCTTTATTTACAAAACTCCAATATAGATTTGAAGAATCTCTAAGAATAAATGCAGTTTTCAGATTTTTAAAAAATCTCTGGAGTCATTTTCTGACAGTACTGATGCCAAAGACTGAGAGAGTGTTTTCTGACTAATGGACACCTTAGCCAGATCCAAGGAGCCAGTTAGGAACAGCAGGAGCAACACAGCCACACCACTGTGGCATCCTACACAGGTTCCCTCCAGGCCAGCAGCTCAGCTCAGGCAGACCAAGCTCTGAAGAGTCTGACATTTCAAAGAGCAGTTCGGAGGTGATGCAGGTAATTGTGGACGTGCCATGTGGAGCTGTGCTAAGATGGGTTGCTGCTGCCAGTGTTAGCATGTCCTAAAACTCCCTTTGCCACGAGCCTATCTTTAATTTATTCCTTTCATTCACCTTTTCCCTACTCTGTCTTTTCGTGGCCTTCAGCTGAGGCCAGCCCACTTCATCATTATTGATCTTATGTTCATTTTTCTGTCTACAAAGTTTCTGCAAGGATATACTTTGTATTGTGAAAGGAGAAGTCTGCTTGATGTGTAAAAGGAAAATGAGAACTTTCAATTCCAGCTGAAAACCTTATCAACATCAAATATTGAATTGTCATTTAACTGTTACCGAAGTTCTAGTAAACATCTGTAAAAGCTGGTTTTTTAATTATGTTGGTACCTTTCAATAGTGTATTCAGTAAAAGTGAGAGTATATTGTACAAATTTACAAAAAAAAAAAAAAAAACCAACAAAACAACAACAACAACAACAACAAAAAACACAAAGAAGCAAACCAACACAAACTCACCAGAAACAAAGCACATTTTAGGGCTTCTTCTTCTCAGTAAAAATTTTTCCAGGGAGTGGGGGTTTAAAGATATTAACTAGCTGCTACTTCAGTGGACATTCTTTGTCAGCAATTTAACCATTTGTTGTCATAGGAAGAATATAGGAGAAATGGATTGCTCTAGAGTTAATTTCAAAAACAAAATGAAAAATAGGCACACATCAAATGAAAAGTCTAAAGAACTAGAGAATAAAAAATTAAGCAGATACCTTAATGCATATTTTTTTATATACTGAATATTTTCCAAATGAAAGATTCAGAGTATTAATGTTTTGTTGTTGTGGGAATAGCTAGGTATAAATCAAAAGAATGAGCTACTGCATACCACAACAAGTAGGTTAATTTTCCACTAAAGCAGTCAGTGATTTCAAGAGCAATGTGAAGTCTGACTGTGTTAACAACAATTTGGCTATCAAACTGTTCGATTACATTTTGGTTGTTGTTATGAGACTCCATCTGCATACTGATTTTATATGGTGCTTCCAATTAGTACTCCCCAAAAAAGTCTAATGTGCATTTTTCACCTGTAACAGCTTCACTCGAGCAGCAGGAACCCCTGAGTGAGGAGGAACATGCTCCCTGTTACTACTCAGTCACTTTTATTTCTGTCATGTTCTATTATAAAAACACAGAAAATACAAATACTGCCTTCTACCCATTTCCATGTTCCAGGTCCCACATCATCCTGCCACAGAGATCATCTACCATACTTTATTTTCTAGTCCCTCCTTTAAACTCACTGTACTGCAGTTGTTAAGGTGCTTCTGGCTGCTGTCTCCTGCTGTAGAAACCAGAGGAACAGTACTCGAATTTAAATTCAAATACCGGTTGAGTAAACAAAACCCATACAAGCCTAACACTGAATATAACAGTTCTTTAAGTATTCTGTAAAACATCTTTCATGGACCAAACATCACTTTATTGGAAATTTTTCCTGACAAAAATAGACATATTACTCTTCTATATCCAAAGCTGTACTGATGGGAAGGTTCAGCCCTCCTTTGATACATTAAGTCCTACACAATAATAAAGCCAAACCTCTTGCACTACAGTTTCAGAAAGAGGTAGTGAGACTGCCTGGGAACTGACAGTCCCTATCCCAGCCTTTTCTGAATGTTTCTGGGCTTTTTAGGTTGGATTATCTAACTCTCCTCGAAGCCTACCCAGTTGAATGTTGACACCTCTTTTTACCAGGCCAAAGACAAAGCTAAATGCTAGAGTTAAATGTACTGGAGAAAGGCATCATGGTTAAAAATATTGAAAAGAAATCTAAATGTTATTTTTCCTCTACTGAACCAGCTGACTGCAGTTCCATCAAACTCAGAGAAGCAGCACTCAGTGTTGAGTCATCATTATAAAACATCCCCTTAGTAAAGTAGGTCATGTAGCAATAATCTGATGAAAATTGCTGACATTTGGGTTTCAAAATAGCAAATATGTTAATTCAAAAGGCAAAGTACACTAGAGGTTACCTGAATCCTAAATAGTTCCCATCAGCTCTAAGGAACTAGGGGCCTAGTAGATTGCAGTTTCTGTTATTCTCTACCTGCCTATGATTAAAACTGTAGTCATTAGTTTCACTTAGAAAAAAAAAAATATCAAGTTTTCTGCTCCTCTGCATTTCCTTGGATGGGTAAGGATGGCAAACCAGACCCTGGGGTTTACTTAGTGTATGGCACTTGAACCTCTCCATGATCAGTGGTAAGAAGGACACCATCCTGTCACAGCTGCTGCACTTGTCTCTTTGTTCTGGTAACAGGTGTCTTATTTTCTAGATATTGTGGAAGATATTGGATCTTTGTCCTCCTGTAGAAAGTAATGGCAATCCCTACGGTTATAAACACAAAACCAGAACCTACATGAGTTATAAGGTGTAAATATATTTTGTCCCCAGAAACTGATCTTTTTTCCTCTAGTCAATCCTTGCTTTTCCTGTATAGAGTCAATTTTTTTTTTCTTTCCTATTGGTTCTTTTTATTCCTTCTATCTCCATTTTGGCATAGTCAGTCTCTTCATCAATTTAGCTTTGATAACACACAAGTCTGAAAAACTTGTAACCACAGATGGCCATGTTTTGGCTTCTGTGATAAGAGAGAGTCTCCTAGGCCTCATTTTAAAAGGTTCTTTCATAATGAATTTTGTAGCTTATGGTTTTCATGCAGTGCTTTTCTTTCAATATTATAACAAATGCTTGTCAGTAAGGGGAATTTGCCACTGAATCCTTGATAATGCCCTTTATTCTGCAGATTTGGAGTAATCCAGTTCTGTATTTGTTCAATTAATGCTACTGTGCATTTCATGCTGGTCATCCAGTCATCTTAAGCTCCTCAGTGAAATAAAAGGAGCTTAATTTTCTATTGCCTTAGGATTTGAAGGTTTATAAATGGAAGATAAAGACTTAATCCTGGTTGATAAGTTTAGTGAAAACTGTTTTTTCTTTACATGATATCAATCCTGTAATTTCTGCAGTTTTAAAAAATATTCAAATCATGGTTCAGCCTAAGGTCATGGGAAGAAACTAGAGGTACATGCACGCTTTGTGTAAAAACAGGTGAACGACTATTTGTTGAATGGCAGAACTTGGTGAGGTTTTGCTTTGCTAAAGGTAGTGTTTGTCCAGGAAGAAGGTGATTTTTTTCAGATTTAGATAGGTATAGATATTATTTATTTATTTATTCAAAGTTGGGAGAACCTCTAAGGACATTCTGGCTTGAGTCTATTCCCCAGCACAGGGCACAGCTGTTGATGTTAATGCAAACAACAGTGTTCAGGGTCATTCCATACTGTTCCAAGAGTCCCCCATGAGAGCTGCGCCTATGGGGATTTAACCAAATCCTACTGAAGTCAGCAGCAGCACTTCCAGTGATCAGGACAAGTTCTGTGCCAGTTCCATGATGAAATGAAGCAACACTGCCACCCCTTCTGTGATCTGTATCACAGAACTGCTTATGACTTCGCTGTGCCTCCCAGTGACAAACAGCTGCTCAGGAACAGCAAAACCAGGTTCTTACAACTGAGCTCCACAGAGGGTACAGCACCATGGTAAAGTTTCAGCAAAGTAATACATAAACCAGAAAGGAGATTTGTGACTTTGTGTTTCAAGTTAAGATATAGCAGGGCACTTTCTCCTTATAAGGTTGCTTCTGTGTGCCATTGATTTTGCAGTTTATTATTAAAGTGTCTTAAAAGAGAAATGGCAAGCAGATTTGACACTGGGAGACATATTAATGGCATGAAACCTTAGAAAAATGGGCACTCTGATAGTTATTAATCAGACCGAGCTAGGGCATGAGCCTCTCCTTGCTCCCCTTTGCTTTGACAAAGAAGCAAATCCTCTGGCATCCTCCAACTCATTTTAACAGTTCCAGAACGGCAGATTTCCCTCCTGCTCATGAAACAAACTGCTTCTTCAAGAACTATCACTGATTCCCAAGCAGCACTTACACTTCATGACTCTACAATAGCATAATACATTAAAAAGTAATAAAAGCTTGTTCCTTTCTTTAAAAAAAAATACAAAAAGTTAAGTTCCCGTAGTGAGCTGTGATTATTTCTAATCGAGGTCTCTGGAAGAGGAGGAGGACATGGCATTTAAGCCAATTGAGCCCCTCTATTCCAAAAGGCTTATTCCTAATAGCATTGAGGAGAAAAATTGATTCTTTTGATCTTGTATTTTAATCTTAGATTTTAATTTGAACCATAAAACTTTAATAATGGTCCTCTAGGTTTCAAAGAGAACAGCACTAAGCATTTTCTGCACACTGCATATTACACGTGTAAACCCAGATTCCTTTGTATCTACAGGAACTGTGAGGGCTGCTTATTAAATTAGTAATGAGCAGAAGTCAATGGCTTTCAACCCCTCGGAGTGCCTGTTGTATGTTAAGCCAAGAAAAATAAAATCACTCTTGTCCATGTAGAGCCCTTATTTGCATAAGCATCATGGCATTTTAAAATAGTTATGTGTATCTACTTCATATGAGATTTGGAAGAATGCAGGATTTCCCTAATGAAACCTACCAGGTTTCACAAGGTTGAAATGCAAATTACTTGTGTCCTTCCAA
Organism: Platysteira castanea; assembly: GCA_013397175.1. Classification (NCBI taxonomy): domain Eukaryota; kingdom Metazoa; phylum Chordata; class Aves; order Passeriformes; genus Platysteira; species Platysteira castanea. The sequence continues at coordinate 96,017 of VYXC01006180.1, read as the reverse complement.
GATCTAAAAAACTGATAATTAATTTTATATGGTACAAAGAAACATATACCAGCTGATGTAATAATTTCACCATACAGCTGGTAAGCAACAAATTCTCTGATAGGAGCCCATGAGGAGAGAAAGTGACTTCTGTTAAAAGGCAATTATTGCAACCTGAACAGTTGTCATGGCATACTTAGAAATGACCAACAGCTCTATTTTGCAAATCAGAGATTTAATTTTTATCTGAGCAGGAAGGGAACACTGTACTTAAGTTTTCATGGCAGAACAATTAATAAATTGCAGTAATCTATGAGCCAGCTGACTTGGTGTAACATGCCTGTCTGTCCTGCCACAGGACAGAGGGTACCTGTGAGAAGCGTGCTGCCCTTGCAGCATATGCAGCTTACACCAGCTTACAGACCCAGACAGTAACGACAATTGAAACACACGGACCAAGCATCGATGAAGCAAGGACGTTTATTAAAAAGAGGCACAGATATTTATGCTATTTAAGCTTCTGTATGACAATTTCCATTTGTTCTGTTTACGTGCTAGCTAATGCATAGCAAGCTATAATGTTACTTTTTCTCTTGCACATTTGCTGATCTTGCTGCAGGATGTTCTGCAATCTTCACGAGAGTGTTCTGTTTTGTGTAAAAGGATGTGATTTTTGCAGTTCCTTCTTTCTTCATCTTTCTCATAGCTCCTGCTGTACCATTTTTAACAAGTTAGCCACACTGTTCATGTTTAACCCATTCTGTTCTGCAACAAGACAGCATCTTTGGCTTTTTCCACTTTCAGTGGCAGCAAACATTATTCCCACTGATGGCATAATTACCCAGAATAGAAGCAACCACAAAAGAAGTTAAACTCTGCTTCATTTTACAGTATCAGCTGTTTGCCTACAGTGCTTAGTTTAGAAGGCCAGGAAGGTTTCCAGTGTTTGCAAAATGTGCTACTATGAGGAGGTTAAGGCAAAAAAAAGGATAATTCTGAGGCAATAAAGACCTCTTTAATTTCAAATTCCCTTTATTGTAGTTTCTGCAACTAATGAAGCAATTGCCTTGCATTTTCCAGACAATAAAAAGGGGGTAAAAACATTTTGGGTGATTTTACACCTGCATGCTATTTTTAAATCATTTTTGCTTGTCTGCAAGATAGGACAGCCTTACAGAAGGCTCAGACTTAAGCCAAATTCAGAAAGTATGATTAATGGCAATTTTTACACAAAACTATGGGGTTTTTCTGTTACTGCTATAATGTAAGATTGGAAAAAATAGTGATGGTGTTTAAACCAGGGTGAAGAATGACATACAAGCACATTACTCAGGCTTCTTATTGTTTTATCTCCTGTCTGTGTCTCTACCACACCACCAGCACAGCACTTTCCTTCGTGCCAGTAACACCGCTGCTCTCATTCCAGCATTCTGGTGTCAACTTTTATAGAGGCCAGCATCGAGAACAAGACTATGGCTGCACCTTCTCATCTCCTCCAGCCTCAGAGCAGATCAAATCATGCCTTGTTACCCACATCACTGTGCGTATTACTGCATAAAGCTGCTGGAATGCTATTGCAGGGACATCAGCGCTTACAGACGAAAATCTGAGTCAAAGGCTAAATGAAGGCATCTTTGGATTAAAAACATCCACTTAGAATGAAAAGATAAAATCAATCTATTGCCTTTTATAGTTCTGCAAATAAAGATGGCTATTTCTGAAGTAGAACAGTTTACTTAACTGCTATTCTGAGATACAGCATATATATTCATCTCAAGATATCATATTAAGAGTCTTGCTCCTGAATCCTTGTCCTAGCTCTTCCTTTGGATGTCTAGGCAGAAAGCACCCAGAAGGGAAAATTTTAAGACACTGTATGATGGTGTAAGATGGTTCTTTGAAAACAGAACACACTATGTTGTCAGGAGATGGAAAATAATATTGTGAACTTTGGTAAATAGTTTACATGAATCATAGGCCAAGTGAAAAGGTACCATTGCTAGGAGGCCTGTTGAAAAAACAGATCGTATCTGATTGTGGAATATGGGGTTACATTTGTTAAAATGGCCAAGGCTTGTGCTCACCAGAAGGCCCTGTGGGAAAGGCAGAGGTGGAGGCTGGAACTTGGTTGAGGGGTGAGAGGCAGTGCGAGTGAGGGGAGAGGCCGCTGAGGGACAGTTGGAAGTGAGATTGTGATTGGCTGGAGGAGCACATGGACAGCACGTGAACGGGAAGCTGATTGGGTGGTAGGACACATGGACAGCAGCACTGTGGCTGTGCCAGCCAATGGGTGCCCTTCTGCTGTTAAATTCTGTTAGGCTTCGGCTTGGTTTCAGTTGTGTTCGGTTGAGATTCAGGCTATAAAGAGGGAGCGATTTTTGGAAATAAACGGATCTTCTTTGGACGTACAAGGGAGACTGTCATCTTTGTTCCCCATTGCTACAGCTGACACCTTCCCCAGACACACACACTCCTCGAGGTGCAACCCACACCTGCTGAGAAACACTAAGGGATTTGGCATGACTATTTCATTGAATCCAAGGGGGATTTCTGAGAGGTACCTTTACACACAGAGATATGGATGTACACATCTCTCTGTGTGTGTGAATTGATTATGGTATGAATGCTGTTATCATGAATCTACAATTAAGTCACAGTTATAATTGTAGTAAATCCTATTAAATCAGTTATTAAATATTAAATTAGTCAATGAGTAAGTGTTGCTAAATCCTTTTGAATCCTCACCTCTTATATCCACGTCATTTGCACCCTTACTCTTTTTCAGCCTGTATCCATGCAAACTATTCAAAATTGATTCAAATCCTTGTTTCCTATGTATGATTCATCTATGCACTAAGAAATAGAGTGAACCTTGCCACTGCACACTGTTAAGTTGCACTTCCACAAATTTACAGTGATTTTTTAAAAGGAGCCTGCAGATCGGGTGGGAATGTCTAAGTACTGGAACACTGAAACCAAGCAAGACCTCCAAGGGAGAGAACAACTGCTGATCTAAGACTAACGGGCAAAGACAAGTTTCCAGTTGAAAATTAGTAACTGCAAACAGGTAGGATTGGGTAAAATATTAATTGTTCAATTCCAGCCCAGCAATCAGCAGCAGAACTCCTTTGCTCTCGCTCTCCCCCTCCCTGTGATCCTGTGCATTGTGACAGACTGGCTGTGCGCTGGCAGAGCACCTGCCTGCAAAGGGAATGCTTTCCAAACTCAAAGCTTGTCAAAAGCATCAGTTATTGCCTGTACACATTTGATTTCATTCTGTCAAAATCTTAGGTTGATGCACATTACCTGGTGCAGCACAACACTGATGTGAAAGCTGTCACTGATTTTCTACCTTCTCTTATGCTGATTTAATATAATTATATTATATTTAAGAACATGCAGCTAACATACTCAAAAAAAATCCTGGAATAATTAATTTCATCAAATTCTATCAAAAAATACCTTTTCTTTTTAACCAGTTTCAAATAGGAATTCTGTGTTTCTAGGCTAAAACACTGCCCTTTTTTTGATTTTTTTCAAAGGCATTCACACAGAGAGCATTTTAATTTTCCACACTATAGCTATGTTGACCTTCCAGACCTTGCAAAGTAAAGTATTTATGATCCCAGAGTTTTTTATGGTATTGTTTCAATATTTTTGTAACATTTGTATTTCTTGCTGATGTTTTTGGCATTAAAAATCACTCAAGCTGTGCTGAAATATAATGATATTCACTGAACCATAGTATGGAAGGATAATTCAGTTCAGGGAGGTTATTCTAGCTCATCATGTACACAAAGGCTTGAAAGAAAATGCAGAGGATTCTCCATTCTTGACATGTGCACTATTCAATCTCTCTTTAAAAAAAACAACGTGACACGGAGAAGACTTCACTTACATATCAAAATATGCAGCTTTTTTCTGCAGGCAGGCAAAACAAGTATCCAAAATGCACACACAAAAACACCTTTTATGGTCTTCCCAGAAACACACCATCTTTTAGATTCAATTGATTATGGAAAGCTCAAGTCTGTAACAGCCTCCTTTTCTTTCCTTCCAGCAGCAGAGCCTGTCACCCACTAATTCACTGCATCTCAAAATATTGTAAGTCACAAAATGTCACCATGGTAGTTTTCCTACAGGCTATGCTGTGTCTTACATTTATCCCTATTTTCTTTTTTTTAATTGCTATTATCCATTCCCTCTTTTGTCTTTTTCTTGTCTTTTCTGTGGTCTTTAATAGAAGAGGTGAAACTCATGTAGAGGAAGACAGTTCTGCCTCATCTTGACCATTTTGATGCCTCTGTAATGCCTTGACTCTACAAACTTCATTCATAGTCTCTCCTGAAGCTGACAATTTTGCAAATTCCAAGGGGACCAGTGTCGGAAAATCAGATATAGATCTCTGCTTTTTCAGGTTTGAAAGCCAGTTCCACCTTCAAGATCCACAGCCTGAGCTGCTCAACTGCATGTTAGCTAAATACAGGCTTTCCAGTCTTCTAATAATCTCTGAAATGAGACTACATGAATGCAGAAAATCTCCTGTTTTGGCATCAAGTGCCTTGCAGCCAATTTGGAGTTTACAGTGCTATGAGGCACAAATTTGAGCCTTTATAGCAGTGAACCCTTTCTTTTGACTGAACACCTGGTCACATCGGCCTTCTCTGGATTTCTGAACAATGCTTTTATATGAAGTGCATAATGACCAGTCTGGAAAATGTAAGAAGACAATGAAGTAATCCATAAAAATTACAACATGGCGTGAGTTCAGATGATTTATTGCTGTGATATATAAGATGAAAAGCAGATAGTGAAACTTGGCTGAGCATGGGGCCTAAATGCTCTCATTCTGTTTTATACAGGATGCTTTCAGTAGAATTTCTCTCTAAGAGCCAAGTTTCAGGAAGAAAACCTTCACTGCCCCCCATGCACTGGATGTCTAAAATAAAAGACTTCAGAAACAAGAGTTAAGAAATATTTTAGATTCCTGTGTTATTCATTACACTTTATAATGTTATCATGTTCTATTTCTGAAATATAAATTGATATACAAGAATAGGATCAGCGACCCAGTGGGTGCAAGAAGTCAGACAGAGCATTTGCAACATTTTAGATCATTAAAAATGGACTCATCCCTAAAATAGATCTGTATTTTTATAGTTTTCCATGAGACATTTAATTAAGTTCTCATCACAATTCAAAAATTTTAATGAAAAATATAGTCATAATGCTGGATTCCCAGCTCTTCAAAGGAATTTGATATATTTATGAATAAGGATCCATCATAGCAAGCAGAAGAAACACTGTATGCCAAGGGTTTTTATTTCTTTTTTTTATTCCAGTCAAGCATGATTTTCTCATGCATTATGATTGCAAAAATAGTTAATACATTCGTAGTGGGTTACAATATAACCCAACTCAACTAAAACTTCAAGCTGGGGTTAACCCATGACATACATTACAGGTAATTTCCATTTCCCCTCATGAGTTTTTGATGGATAAATTTTGCAACAATTACAGAATCTTATAAATTGTGCAAAATTATCTGTTCAGCTACCAGTCTAAAATAAGCTGCCAGGAGCCTTAGCTTACTTTGAGACTTGATACAAAAACTTACTAGGGTAAATATATTTGTCTTTTTTTTTTTTTTGGTTGGTTGGTTGGTTTTTAAAGCCTGGAGATACAATAACATTTGTTGCATGTGTGCTATGAATAGTCAGCTTCTTAGATCTATGTTCTACACACAAAAATTGTTTTGTACCCTAAGTATCATAAAAATATCACTGTGGGGAAACCCCACCAGTCATGATGCTCACAACTCCTTCATATATATGTAAAATATTTGGCCAGCTTTTTTAACAGCTTCACTTCCTACATTCATGATTTTCTGATTTCATTTAATAAGTGGGCTTCTTATACCTGCTAGAAAAGAGAAACTGGGAAACAAATCAAGATAAATTATTGTATATATTTGGTAAATATCAAGGCTTTAAAGTAATTTCATATTTTAGGCAGACACGAGCCACAATTTTTGAAGGTTTGAGTTTGATCACACTGCAAGTGACCTTGTGATGACTGATACCTGCTCTGTTCTACAGGGTGTCTGTCCTAAGGAGACAACCAGCACCTTCTCAGGGAGCTTCCACTTGAGTGAAGTAATACTGCTCCAAAATTCAGCCTGAGAGTCATCATGAATTTGCATTCAAATCACATTTTATTTCATTTTAAGGCTCTGTTTAAAATCTGAGTGTTGGTTTTCCTCCATGCCTTCTGTAGACCCTCCTGGAATCAGGATCTGTGTAGAAAGGACCATCTTATTTACAGATTATAATCTGAATAAATCTAATCCTGCTTTAACTGGCTGCACATAAACTGCATTTTTTTTCTTGCAAATACACAAGACCAGTGAAGTCTTATGGACAAAAACTTGTGCTCAAAGAAATCGCTGGATGAAGAATGGCCTAAGTGCCATTCTGTATTTCAGTTTTCCAGCTGAGATTTGGTTGATTTATCATTTATTGTAGAACAGTGAAAAATGGTATTTATTATGTGGAGAAGTAAGATTGCTTTTCTTCATATACTTGGCTTTGTCACAACTATGTACCTCTTTGTTATGAGTAGGATTTCAAAGAGACCATCAAGTTCAGCAGCACCACCAAATACAGGTTATTATTTTCAGTCTGAAAGCTTATGCCTAGCTATAGTATAATTCAAATAATGTCCACTTTTACAATTACAACAGTAAGAACTAATCACTGGTTGACATTTTTACCCAAGGATTTATCCCCAAGGATTCTGAGGACTAACAATTTACCAAAAAGTCTATAGCTTCTATCCAAAGTTTTCTGGAGGATAACTGGTGTTCATTGTGACTGTGAATCTATTTTCTATGTTAAGAAACATGTATGGACCTGTTAATCACGTATCTCTGCTCTTCACCTATCTAGAAAACTCAGTTCTTATCTGCAAATTCTCTAAATTTCTACTGTGCCATCATTCCTGAAATTCATAGTCTCTGTGTTGAGTCTTCACATTTCTTTTGAAAATGAAACTGAGGCTTTCACAGCCTAGCTTTAACTTTGGGGATTTCATATTCCCTCATTCTCTTCCACAGTCAGTGGAGAAAGATGATAAGGAAACAGACTCAAGTTGCACCAGGAGAGATTTAGATTGGATGTTAGTAAGAATTTCTTCTCTGCAAGGGTTGTCAGGCTTTGGAACAGGCTGCCCAGGGAAGTGGTGGAGTCCCCATCCCTGGAGGTGTTGTGCAGATGTGGTACGTGGGGACATGCTTTAGTGGTGGACTCAGCAGTGCTGGGTTAACAGTTGGACTCTGTGGTCCCAAAGGTCTTTTCAAAAGTAAAAGATTCTGTAATTTTATGATTGATGTTCTCTGAACACCTCCATGAAGGGATTGCTGCTGACTGGAACCAGAACACAAGGGAATTAGCTTATCCAAGAAAATGTACACCTTGTGTGTCATTCTCTTGAATTCCTCAATCACTCAAATGCTTTGGAGTACTTGGTCCATGTGTCCTCTCCCTCACCAATAACTGCTTTGCATTTGTACTTAAAAATCAAAATTGTTGCATGTGTAATGAATGTCACTGATCTCCTGTCCAGCACCTGCTCACAGCACCCTGGGTACAGGCCCAGTATGAAAACCACTTATGTAAACACACCCAACAGGAGTAATTTTGAAATTTATGCAAAAAGACAGAGCAGTACTTCCAAGACAGCAGTTCTATGGCTTAAGTGTTCCTTCGAGAAGGTTTCCATATCCTCATAGCACAATTGCTGCCCAGTTTCTATGTATTTTTTGGGAAACACTTAAGTGAAAGAAAATCATCATTTCAAGGGGCCAAGTGAATTCACAGCCTTACTGGAGCTTTGTAGGTGCATTTAGGTACTGTTTTAATTCAGAGTCAAAAAGAACCAACAAACTTGCCACTTTATAAGGTTTAATCTGAATACCTGCCCCTTGTATTTCTGTGCTGGGAGATATTTATATTATCTCTTCAGCACTACACTAACCATCAGGCTGACTGCTCCTTGCAGCTCTGCTGACTCAAAATAATGACTTGTAGGGGAGCTCTAATGACAGAACAAGGGGCAATTACAGACACAGCATGAGCCTTGGAATAACTGCATAATGCATTTTGTGCAGTTGATTCACCCTGCATTCAAGTTCATTTGGGCTCCGCTGCTGTAGATCTAGCCTGTGCCTGAAGGTATATGGCTTGTTAGGCTCAATATAAGAAGACAGAACAGATTAGACCAAATCAGATCATTCAGACAAAAGCAAAACTGCTCTAGTGCTGGGACAATAAATGATAGCAAAAATATGTGACTCTGAAAGCAAATATTCCTTTGCCTACAGACAGTAAGATCTGAGGCTGTAAAAACAGATTATTCAGCCATTTTTAAAGTTGATCTCCATGTATGAAAAAAGAGAATGTGACTTTTTTCCTTAGTTATTGGAAAAGACTATCAGGAATTTTGAATGGTCATAAAAAAAAAAATTATAAATAAAAAATCTCCCATGAGAATTGGTCTATGAACCAAGGGCAAAACCAATCAGAATATGTCTCTTCATGTTCTCGTCTCTCTGAAATACAACCCTGCTGCAGTTGCTCAAGACAGAAAAGGTTTTTTGATAATTTTTTATAATCCTTAATCCAGTAATTGCTACTAAAGAACACAGAAGAGTAAACTGTGGGTGGTTTCTCACATCAGTATTAGTATTAATCATCAAATCAACTACAGTTATCCAGTGTTCATGTGAAAACAAACCAACAACACAAGGAGACACGTTTTTGGATATTTCTGAAACACTTTTCTGAGAAATTAGGCTTGGATTTTAAACTGCTTCAAAACTAGTGTTCCTTAACAGAGATTTTTTATGAGCAGTCCCACTCACCTGTCTTTCAAAATGACTGTTAATATTGATATTAATATTTAAAATAAACATAGAAAAACCTATGGGAGCAAGCTTGTTATGAGCATGTGCATGAGGAAGGGGCTACATCTGGGTTGTGCAAACACAAAAATGGTTCTAAAAACACTGTATTCCAGAAGTATCCCCTCTGATACACATGCTTATGCTAATTTGTGCTGAGAGACGGGTTTTTTTAAACATCTGTCGCTGTGAAAAACTTAAAGCTAGCCTATCATTTCTACCTATTTTATGATCTCTAAAATGCCAGAAATACACGAAATGGTCTCATAAAATCACACTTAGGAACACAGAATTCTGTGCAAGATACAGATTAGATTTCTCTAAATAATAGTGATGTTTGACTAGTTTAGAATAATTTGCACACTGTGCCAGCCAACAGTGCCTAAGTGGTTGTGTATGTGACAGATAGGACAGAGAAATCTGCATCCAAATGTAAGGCAGCAAGACAAATGCCAGTCTTGTTTGTAGACACCTCCAGTGAATGCACAATCTTCCCAGGCAATACATTTAGATGATTATAATTTTTATATTTACTATTTAGGTAGTTGTACATGGAAATGAATTTACTCTTGGCCACACTGAATGCTACCTTGAAATTTGTTTAGATTTTTTTCAGAAGAGCTTTACTTTGATCAAGCCACACTTTTAATTTCTTCCTCTAATAAGTGTAGTTAAACCCCCCTACATTTGAATCCAGTGGAACTGTCACCACAAGAACAGGCCCTCATAACCCAAACATTTAAACAGAGAAGCAAGACATTTAACCTGAAACAAGGTGAGCACAACAGTGAAAAAATTATTCAAAACCTAGTGGACTACACCAACCAGAAGACAAATACAAGTTTTCTGTTTAAATGCTCAGAAATGGCTTATGACTTAGCACTTCCAAGTTATCAAGGAAACAGAACATCTGCCAGGAGGAACGGAAAAGGTCAGGACTTGGAAATAGGAAAGTCTTCTCCGGGGAAGATCATGGTTAACAAAATCCCTGACTGCAGAACCCTTCTCCTTCAAATCTTAACACACTGGACCTAGGAAGAGCCTGTGAAAATAGGAGGGGTTAAGAGCAGATAGATCATTGATAGTAAAGCAAAGATTCCTCTCTCCTTAGGGTTTTAACTTACAAGACAGTTTCTTACATGAACAAGAACAGTAAAAGAAGTGTGGGACATTTGACTTTGTCCTTTATATCTTGTTTTAGTATAAATATTCCCAGGCATTGTGCTCTATTACTTAAAAGGGCATTTACACCTGTAGAAAAGCAGCAGCACTACTAAGTCTTCAATATTTATTGAAACAGCAGGTAACAAAGCCTCCCTTGAATCTTTCCCAAAATCCACACCAGCTGTTCAGGGTGGTTATTTAAAGATTAAAGGATCCATGTTGCAATACAGAATAAGTTATCTGGAAAGGAATGTTAGATACAGCAGCCACTGATTACCTGCATTCTGAAACCTGTGCTTATTAGCTGACTTGACATTTTACAAATCAAAAGAACTAGAAATAATATACTATGCTGAATAAGCTAATAAAAAAAATCAATGACTTAGATCTCAAGTGTCTCACCTTCCATTTAGGGACACAACTCAGATCAACATTTCAGCATAGGAGATTTACTACAAATAAACTACTTTAAAATAACCTTGAGATTACTCCATTTTAAAAAACAAAAGCACAGATAAGGGAATAACAAGTTGAAGGCTTTCTGCACCTGAAAAAAGGCCTCTACAGCAATGTGGGGCCAAGAGTCTGTTCTAGAACAGACTGAAAGCTGCTTTCTTCCTTCATCTTATGCACTAGGATGTGTTACCCAAAATGAGACTTCTTCCCAGTTAATGAAGGTAAGATCATGAGATGTATGACTAATTTAGCAAGAGATCACATCAATACTGGCTGGCAATTAATGTGAGGCGATGTCATCTTTTCTGCTTTGCTTGGGTCAATCTTATCTTTTCATTTTCAAGACTAATAGATTTTTTTTATGTGAGTCTTCTTTATAAAGTTAGAGACAGAATAAAAAGTAAAAAGAGCATAGAAGTATCTACTGCATTTTTGGTAGCAGTAAACCCCTGCACATCCTGGGTGCAACATGGGTTGTCAAGATTTCTGGCATTCCTTTAGAGGAACAAATCTCTTCTTTTTGAACAGCTCTTTCCCAAAAATAAACAGTAAGCTGCAGTTGTGTCCATTCTCTGCTGAGATATCCATGTACATTTCAAAGCACAAGAAACAAAGAACTTTCTATTGTTATTTTTATATCTAGTGACTCCTCTAAATGCTTATCAACACATAAATGTACATGATGGAAAGGCATAAATGCTGCCAAAGTACTCATGAATGCAAAACATATTTTACCACACTCCTCTGTGGAGTCAATATATTCAAAGAAGTGAGGGGAAAATAAAGGAATTTAAAACCAAATTGGTGGAATGCAGCACCACATCACATGGGCTGCACTGACAGCTTCAGCAGAGGAAAGCTTGGGATAGTTTTTCCCCAATATTTCAATAATTTGTTGAAATAGTTCAAAGGATGTTCAACAGTCAAAAGCAGTGGACTGAAGCATTGTGCACCAGCTCAGAATGGAAACCAGCTCTTTTCAGTTGCTGACTGGTGCAATGCAAGACATCAGTGACTAATTTGAGGCTGAAAATGGAAATGGGTAAAAGGCAGATGTTTCATCTTGTAACACTTGAACATGAAATAAGAAGATAGAGAGAGAAAAGGTTCCAAAACATCCCACAACTCTGCTCAGTGTCAGACACAGCAGCATGAAAACAGGTTCCTCTTCCTCTCAAACATTAGTATTGTTTCTGGGAAGAAATCTGTCACAAGATGAACACCCTGCCGAGGGATTTCAGAATAGCCGTGGTACCCTGGCATCACTGCCCCTGGAGTGACAATGATGTCCCTTTCCCTTTTAATGATTAAATGGCCCAAAGGAAAGGCAAAGGGCAGATATATCTTTTCATCCCATTTTTCCCCTACAAGCTTTTGCTCTAACAGCTTCAGGAAGGTAAAAAAAAATTACTTTTGAGACTGTCTGGAGAAGAGTAATTTGCTCACTGATAATTTTGCAGAAGTAATTAGTCACAATTGCTACGAGGAGGGGAGAAAGAAAAAGATATAGAAAGCAGATTAAAGAAACAAACCATAACAAATTTCATAAAGTGCAACTGTCAAAAGCTTGTCAATCTTATAATTGCCTACGTAAATATCCAGGTTTTATTCCCAGTGGCTTAACAACTTACATTTAAGTAGGAAATAGCTGAATATATAATAATTGCTGGTTCATTTTACATGCACTATAGTTCGTTAAAATAAAACCCATACTCGGCTGGATATCCAGTACTTAACGGTGATTTTATAGCACATGTAGATGATAAATTTAGTTGAGAAAAACTGACTGAGGATATGTTCTAAAGTCTATTGAAATTTTATCTTCTTACTTTAATTGTGCCAGTGGTAACTAAGAGTAAATATACCACAAATATAAGATGGAGAAAGCATTATATTTTCAAGCATTGCTTAGATATGTAAGAATTACCCAAACAGTATTTTCAGACACTTAGTCTGTTTGCTCCTGCAGAAATCAGGAATATAACACAGTTTTGTACAATCAGTGGGTCCAGTAAATTCTTTTCAATTCCTTCAGCAAAAAAAAAAACTTTTACCAAATTTTTAGTAGGGGAAAAAAAAGCATTTCAATGACAAATATTAAACACTAGCTCAGTTAAATAGGTGGAAGTGACAGCATTACCAATATCAGTGTGACCAAGTTATATTTAAACACTGATTTAAATGACTGCAGCCTGAAACTGAACGTTTCAGTTCTCTGTATGGCAACTGAATTATTTTCCTCTCCCACCTCCAGTACTTGAAACCCTTTGTCTTCAGCTAGAACCTTCACGTTCCTCCGGGAAGCAATGATGGCTCCATGTCACGGTCCCACACTTACACCTGCTCCTTTCCCTCAGACCCCTGCAGGGAGCCCCAGAGAATGATGGCACATAAAAAGCTGATAGAAAGCAAAGGGTGTTACTTCAGCACCTCAAAGAAGTGCCTCAGGTTAAGAGTTCTGGTAGTGGGAAGAAGACTCTTAAAGATCCAGGCTTTGGTCAAGTAGGCAGAACCCCCTTCTGCCCTCTGCACTTAGCACTGTGGCCTTGGTTTTTGCACACAACACAGAGACCAGTACTTCACTGTTTCCTTGCACATCACCTTCCTTTTCTAAATATAATAAATTTGGCTTTTTGTTGTATCCACTGCAAAATAGTCAAAAGTTGTCAATTGGTTTGATTCATAGGCATAGACCTAAATAATTTAAAAAGGAATTTGTTTTTTGTAGCAAACAAAACAGTTCAGCCCATACATACTTCTATCAAAACAAGAAAAATCACATAAAATAAACCCACAAAACAAAACAAGCCCCCACACAAGCAAGTAGACTACAGTCTTGTAAAAATGCCAATTCAATGTGTATCTGAAACTTCTGATTAACGTGTAGTAACACTAAAGCAATATTGGCAGAATACAGTGTTCTGATTTCAGATTAGACGCCAGTGGAATAAATCTGAGCACCAAGTCTGGCAGTCACAACATTTTAAAAGTTTTTCACATGCTTATTACTCCACCAGTGTTCTGACACACCACTGACACCCTGCCATGGCCTACTAAGCAAATGATAGGGAGGGTCGGGGGCTTGCAGGAGGTCTTGTCTTTTTCTCCCAGAAAGGAAGTGGCAGAAAGAGGCAGGTTTTCATAAAACTCAGGTTTGTGTAAAACTACATTTGTTCAAAAGTGGAGTGATGCATGGGTTCAGAGCCCCTCAGGGAAATCGTCATTACAGAGGTGGGAGGTACACTGACATCTAAAAATAACACAGCTTTGGTGTCAGATGCAGCCTCCCTTTCTGAAATCTGCCCCTGCTTTGACTTCAAGAGAAAACATTGAGATCCTCAAAGACCTCTCTCCTGAGCTAAAGAAATTCTCCATTATCATTTGGCAGCAAGATATTTGACATTCCCTCTGCATGTTCTTGCTGCTAGAGGGCATGAACATTAAACCTGCGAGCAAAACACACGTATGTAGAAAGGCAGTAACAAAAAGTACACTGCGGGGAAAAGTTGTACTTTTAACAAATCTCCCATGACTTATTTTGATATATCAACGAAAATTTTTATTTAAAAGTGGGGGGTGGGGGGGATGCCAATCCTATCTCGATTAAAACATTCCCTGCAAGGTATCCAACCTCATTTGTTGTTTCAAAGGATGAATGGATGAGCACTAAAAGGCAGAAAGTATTATCAGGGCAATGACCTCTCTGATGCTTTATAGATTCACAACAAAGCTTTATTGATATGATTTTAAAGAGCTCTCAGAGGCACAAAATGCAGTTGCTATAGAAATAAATAGCAGACATCCCTTTGAGTACAACAGATGGCATCCAAGGTGACTTATCTCCCAAACAGGTAAGCACTCACTTTCAGTTATTTGTAAATAGCCATCATTTATCCTGGTCTGTTCAGTGGGTCCCAGTGGTGTCACCTGCATCAATGACTGAAAGAAACAGATGACAAAAATAAAATGCAAAAGTGAAAGTTTAACTTCTTTTGCCCCCCAGCATATCTGAGTCCTGAATTGCTACTTAAAGAAACCTGTGAAAATAAAAGGTAATAGTACTCTTGATAAAAATTATGGATTCTAGTAGATTCTGAATACAGCATAGGGGAATCGTAACGTCCTTTCTTTCCTGCTGAGATTCTAGTATAAAAAGAACTTACCTCACTAGAACATCTGGCTAAAAGCAAGTTTTGTAAGTAGCCTGGATATCAAGAATGAGCATTAACAGCTTAAGTGGAGATGCACAGCTGCAAGTTGCTTATTAAAATGCTTTATCATTCATTAAGTCCCAATGGCAGAATCAGAGGAGCTGGAAGACCTTCCAGGCTGTTCGTAGAAAGTGGTTCACAATCAGCATTAGTGGCAAGTCAATCAAAAAGAAATCATATCTGAACTAACACACACACACACACC
>VYXC01006180.1:64449-81016 GCA_013397175.1 Platysteira castanea | reverse complement strand
AAAAAAAAAAGGCACCAAAACCCACACACAAACAAAAAAATCCACAAAACCAGACCTCACTGGCAGACATCTCTCAGCCTGGTGCTCAGCTCCTCAGTTAGGACTGCAGAATTGAGTGACCTCTAGAAGCAGAAAGGTGTCCACATTAGCATAGTACTTTGGATCAGCCGGGCCCTTGAGAAGCAAAGGCCTCAGATGTCCCACTGCTGGGACACCTGCTCCTACAGCATTGCCATGGGAAGCCCTTTCAGAGGATGCTCAGGAGAAGCTGCTCCCTGACACCAGGCCAAGCACACTTGGCTACTAGATGGCATTTAGTCTATACAATCAGAGCAAAAGTAGTTTGAAGCAAGCTCCTCCCCACTCCTGCCAGGTCATTCCTTCCCTAGAGGTCTGCTCCTACTTGCACCGTACTGTGCCTAACACATTTATTTCCAGAGCACTGAAAGATCCCACATTATGCTACTAAACTCCAACATGTTTTTCACACAACTCAGCAATCTTTCTGATACAGATACAGCTCAGCACTGGTGAGGCTGTGTCCAGTTCTGGGCCCCTCAGTTCAGGAAGGACATTGAGACAAGAGGAGGGCAACGAAGCTGGTGAAGGGCTTGGAACACAAGCCCTGTGAAGAATGACTGAGGGAGCTGGGGTTGTTTAGCCTGGAAAAAAGGAGGCTCAGGGGACACCCCATCACTCTCTACAACTCCCTGAAAGGTGGTTGTAGTCAGGTGGGGGTCAGTCTTTTCTCCCAGGCAACAACACACAGAACAAGAGGACACAGTCTTAAGCTGCACCAGGGGAAGTTTAGGTTAGATGTTAGAAAAAAATTCTTCACTGAAAGAGTGATTGGGCAATGGAATTGTCTGTCCAGGGAGGGCGTGGAGTCACTGTCCCTGGACGTGTTTAAAAAAAGACTGGACATGGCACTCAGTGCCATGGTTTAGTTGATGAGGAGGTGTTAGGTCACAGGTTGGACTGGATGATCTCAAAGGTCTTTTCCAACCTATTTCATTCTGTGATTCCTCAGCTTGGGTGAGACCCTGTTCCAGCCTAGGTCCCTGGTCTCTATTTCACTTTTTTGAGGGTATTTCTAGACCAGCCTTTACAAGTTCTCAAATAAGATGCACGATATCTCAGCTATTCAGTACCTCACAGAATTTGTAATCTTTAAAGCTGATGAATAACTACATTTTTGGCAAACAGTGTTATTGAATGGTAGAGCAAAATACCACTTTTCTTATATCCAAGGAATAAACTAGTGATCAGATTACAAAGTTTAGTTTTTCTGTTGTCACACCTCCAGTCCTGACAATGCAGGACAAACATTATCTCCCATAAGATTTTTCTTCTGTAAAGTCTTGAAAGAGAATCAAGGAATGAGAGGAGGAGAAAGGGCTGTGACTAGCTCAGTTTTGCAAATGAAAAGAATTCCTTTGGCTGCAGGTACATACAACTTTGAATTGCTACTCCGATTTGTACAGCTCATAGAGGTTTTGTTTTAAGTTGATAGAGTGGGATTTACATACCATTCAATTATCTCAAGTCTCTCTAGCAAGGCCATTTATACTTGATTTTGCATTCCGGTTGCATGTCATGGTGGAATGAAAAAGGAAACAGGTTTCTCCTCCTATTAAAGGGTTTCCACAGAAACACAGTATCACAGTTCTGTCCCACGGGCACAGGGAAACCCACAGAGAACTAACCAAGAGGAAATTCTGGGCAGCTACACCAGGCAGAAAGGATATTCATGTTGAGTGTCACTGAAACTTGCAGGAGCAAGAATGGGCCGGATGATCGATGTTTCTCCACTGTGAAACACAGCGAACATCACACAGAGCTCCCTCATCTTGGCCAAGCTTCACCTCCATGGCCACCATGCAAAATCACTGCTTGTTGTCCTATTTCCAGTAAAATAAAGCAAATCCCTAATATATTTCTGAGGACCCTTCAAGTGTTAATTTCTCAGATTATTGCAGTGTGAAAAGAAAAATCACCCTTTACAATAGAGAGAAGGACTGGTGGTGTTGAGGACGTGATGTTAGGTAACACAAGACAGCCTTCAGCAGATGAATATTGCCCTCACAACAATGCCCCAACAAGCAGCAGAGCAGTAAAGATTTCAGAGAAGCATCATCCAGCCATCAGCAATGCCACCACACTGCTAAGTCACACTCCAAATTTAGGCTCCTTTCCTCTCTGCTTTTTGTACAATTTCTGAACAGGGAAGAACTAGAAAAGTGGCTATGAACAACAGAAGCGATGACAGAAAAGACTTGCTTTTCCTTAACAAATTGTTAAAGAGAGCTGAAAAATGCTCATAGTTTACCAATATGAAGATGTATTTTGGTGATAAGTTTCCATACTGCAGACAACATCTTCTACCCTCTCTCCCAAAATGTTATTCATTAAATATTAGCATTCAAATTCATCTGTCAAAATGATGGTTGATGTTGTATAGAAAGGCTATATTATCATCTGCTCTGCAGTTTGCCTCAGAGCAATCTTGATTCAGATATTTACATAACCAAAGATTATGACATCTTTTCCAGCCCTTTTGATGTGTCTGTCAGCAAGATGTCAATCAGATTAATTCTTTCCTGATACCCAAGAATAGCTGTGAGGCATGAAGCAGTCATTTTGCCAAGGAGAAAGTTTTATTTCCAAAAAAAGACCCCTGACAAATCATTTGAAGCAGAAAACACATTTACACAAGAGTGAAAAATGTGTGCTTTACTATCCTTGAGGCCCAAGATGTAGTGGATTTGGAGACAAGCATGACCACTGGTAGAAATATCTTTAAGAATATCTTAAAAGTACTAAAATATCCCCTATATTTTACACCATATATCTTATTTTTTTTATTGCTAGTCCTTGTAATATAGTGATAGATGCTAACTGGGGAAAACCATATGCTAAAGGACATAGAATTCACCAATATTCAGACAAATCTTGCAAAGCTCAGCTGTTTCCAGATAGTGTTGAGACTTGTGAAAGTTCACAGGTTACTCAACTTAAATCTCCATAGAGCTCCCCCTTACCTCCCAAACCTTACATCCATTTTGCTTAACACTCCTTCCACCACACTGAGAGGAATGGAACAGAGCTTGTTGATGTTGATAAAAATTGTCTTCTAACCTTTCTCAGCTGATTCAAGTGACAAAATGGGCAGATGCTTGTTTTTTGTCAACATTCAGGCTGCTTTGTGCAATTATTGAATAAGTGAAATGAGGTGATAACAGAGAAGAAAATTCTCATAAAGGTCAATATCCAAGCACAGAATGAATTGATGTAGAGTAATTCTCTAAGACCTTAAAGCACAAAATATAAAAAATATTTAGAGAGAATATGTTTGTATATAAACTGATGCTGGAGGAAAGATTATTGAGTAAATAATAGAAAAATGTCCAAAAGGACAGATTGAAGGACCAGATAGAAAGATAAGAAATGCAGCTAAAGTAGGATTGGCATTTTACACATTAGCAAGAGGAAATATGAACAATCAAAAGCAATGCAGCAGATGAACTAACAAAGGGCTAGATCCAAATTCCAAATTAAGGCTCCAGAAGAGACCAAACAAAGAATCAAATAACTCATGAGAATTTCTCCAAGCCTTTCATTCACCTCTTGCTGCTGATGGGTGAGTAAATGGGTACTCTTTACTATCATAGTCTGGATATCACAGACTAGTGGTAAAAGTGAATTTGACTTACAAACATTCTCATAGCTGAGCTTTACAACCCAAGTATTTTACACTCTCCAGATTGTTTTGCAAAACTTCAAGTTCTTCCAGAAAACATGTGTCCTATTTGTCTAACATCTCTCAGTGCCAGGAAGAGGTTACTGAGCAATGACGTACTGGATACAGGACACCTCGTGACCTTATTTGCTTGTCCATTGATAAATGTATCATAGTAGAGATAAAACTCACAGTCTACAAAGGCCCAAGTTAAATATCATCTCTAGCATTCTTGCCCTCAGAATACAGTAACTACTGTCATTTCCAATCACCTGTTGGCTCAACTTTCAGGTTTAAATCCTCCTCTGTAATTTTAAAGCTTTTTTCTCCAGTGTACAGCACTTGATGTTATATGAATCATACAGATGAAAGACTAAAGGATCTGACTGATATTAAATGCTGCCACTCAGCTGGGGCTGGGTGGATGCCAACTGGTCAAATTCTCCAAAAGCTTTGAACAGATGCTGTGGCTATTGCAGTTTTATTCCAATTTCACACTCTTCCTATCTATGCTGACAGCTGGTTTTGACAGTCTGCTCTCTTCTTCTCAGCTCTCATGTCAGTCTCAGACACATAATAGCTGGATTAGAGCTTCAACAATAGTGATTAGATCAGGTAGAAGAGGAAGCATGGTGGCAATAAAAAATAAGATGCTTCAGTAACCCTTCAAACTCTAGCCAATTCAGCTGAAAGCAAATTTACAGAAACTCATCCAGCAAGTCAAAAATTATTCAGAAGAGAATAGTAGGAATTTTATCAAAGCTTGGGGGTATCTTGCTGGTTTTCTGAGGTTTTTCAAAATCACATTAATATTAATTTCCATGACAGAGTTTCACTGAACAATTCTATCTTCACATTCTCAGTATTTAGATGGGTCAACAGGTTACAGTTACATCACCTTATCCTTGGCAGTTCTCTGTGAAAAGGCCCTAGTCCCTGCAAGTCATTTGATGCAATTTAGCCCTCATTAAAATAATGAAAGCCCTTGCCTTTGTAAATCATTTTAACATAGGTTAAATAATAAATAAATAATCAGAAGAGTTCTGGATCAGACCTCATCACATTTAAGCATGCCAAGGAGTGCTGTATGCTGTCAACAGTAAAACCCAGCCCTACGTAAACAGTGCTCTCCTCCACAGTAGGGACAGGAGTAGTATCGGAAATGCATTTTTGCCATCTGTCAAATAATTCACACAAACTAGAACTGAAGATATATTTTTTTTCCAGAAATGCTGGCTGTATATTTAAAAAATAGCCTCTATAATCCTCACATCCATAATTAAGTTTGTGGGTAGACTGAAGAAAAGAATTCCATTTGCAGAAAAGCTCAACAGATGGTATTGTGTATTGAAGTAGAAGCATGTGAAAACTATTTGAACAAATGGCAGATGTGTCTGTCAAACTTCTCCTGTGCCATTAAAGATTGGCATTTAGGCTATTATTCAGACTCCCAGAGTTTCACAAAAGTCCTCTGAAGCTTGTGTTGGCCAAGGATCTTTGCAGGCCCAAAGATAACCAGGCTGGGGAAAAAGTAAAGTGTGGACTTGCACAGCATATAGGTTGGTGTCCTTACCCAGTCCCACTCTCAGCTTCTTTCCAAAGCCCCTCTTTGAGTACACAGAAGAAATTGCATTTAGCTGAACTTCAGGCAACCCTGAAGGCTGATCATTATGGCAATTTTTAGGGGTTTTCTTCCTGTAGGGCTGAATGAAGTGCCTGGTTTTAACCAGCAAGGGTTAACACTGCTTCAAGAAATGTTGTCTTCTATCTGGACTCTTCTGCAGTGGCTTTAATTAATTAGAGTTCATGAAAAGCATTCAGAGAAGAGACAGGGCAGTACAAAAGAACAACTTATTACAGGTTCACAAGAGGTCAATATTTTAGGGATCTGCATTCTACCACATGAAATGTAGGTTTTCTCAGATGGTACCTATCGGTAATGCACCCTTTTCCTAAAAACATACATTCTTTTTGCAAAGACAGTGACCTATGTTATATCATAGTCTGTGTAATCTGGGACCACTGCAAGTTCGTGCCTCTGAATACATACCCTTCATGTGCATAGACTTTCTCCTAAGTGCCTACACCTGCTACTACTGAAGTGAGGCAGGAGGTTTGCCATTCATATAGCAAAATTAGAGGTGCCTATTCATGGAACCAGGAAGAATAAAAATATTTGTTCAGTTACAAGAAATAATGTTGCTTAAATACACATAATATAAAGGACAATCTGTTTTATTTTAAAGATCTTAGATAATTTTATTTTTAGGAATACCTTTGAAAGACTCAAATCCTCTCTAAGCAGCAATTGCCCAAAGCAATGAAACACATCAATATTTTCATGATAAAAAATCCATAGTTAGTTGTTATGGAAGCTAATTCTTAACTTAGGCTTATCTTAGGCTTTTGTTTATCTAGAACAAACAAACTATCTTTGCCAGGGAAGAACAGAGAGCCTGCTAGCTGGTTCTGATTAGCAAAGAATCAAAGCCTGTCTCACACTCTAACACTTTAGGAATCACCTGGTCCCAGTTCTGTCTGACCTGCAATCCAGGCTCCAGTTCTACACTCTCCCAGAAGCTCTTTTAAGAGTCACTTCCATTCTAATGAATTCTCTTACTAAGAGAAACCTTGCCTCGTCGAAAAGGAGAAAGGGCCCTGAGAGCCAGCATGTGTTCAAAATGCTTTCTCCTTGTTCATGTTGGTTTTAAGAATATTGATGAGAATTCAGTGTCAAAGGGAAGAGCCTGTCTGATGCTTGGGAGGCAGAACACACGACCATCGCATCAGCTGCTTAAACCCAAGGAATCCCATTATACACATCAAGATGTGCAGGAGCCATCCAGGCCAGCAGGGAGAGGCCGCTGCACTGCCAGGGACAGGAGTCACAGCTCCAGGCAACACCAATGCAAATGAAAGGCAGCTGCAGCCCATGGAACACCCAGAGACAAAAAACAAGCACACAGCTGTCCTCCCTTCACCCCCAGACCTGGTGTATTTTGGGAGTATACAGGTACACTGCTCTGTATGTAACCCTTTGCAAAAGTAAATCCCTTTATCAAAGAAAGCATAGATGAATGGATTCCTCAAATTCACAAGCAGAGTTTATACAGAGAGCCCTTCTTACTGATAATATGTTCTGCATCTTCTGAACTATTGGCAGACAATTGCTGCAAATTTCTCCTATTTTACTGCATCTTGCCACTTTCATGTATTCATTGGAGATTAAATTCTAATATTGAAGAACTAATTTCTTTAACGCAGCTTTTTCTCTTCAATTTCACATACAACACTTCTTTTCTGCTATCAACTCCAGCTACTTTAGGGAAAAGTGTTTAAGCCTGTAGCTAAGTGGGCTGTTTTTCTAAAGAGTTAATTCTGTACAGATTCCTGCTTTCTCAGCAGGTTGCAAAGAAAATGGACGCACAAATGTGCTTGTAAATATAGATTAAAACATTGACATCACATCCTTATCTTAAAATGGAGTATATGGAGTTTGCAATTTTGCTTGTATTGCATAGACTGTATCACTGAATAAGAGAAAACCTTTTGCTGCTTTTATAGCTTAAGTTAGTGACAAAGCAAGTAACAGGTAAGTACACCAACCCAAAGATCACACACAGCAAAATTAGTTTGTGTTGACTTAAAAGGGTTTGGATTGTTTACACTAAAGCAAGTCTTTAAGTGAATACACAGGATCAATTCACAGCTCTAAATGAAGATCTGCAACTAACCCGGAACACAGCAGTTTCAGAAATAAACTGCAGTACTTTCAGTTCTTGTTGTTGTGTTTTGGGGTTTGGTTTCGTTTGTTTTTAAACAGAGCAGACAAAATACTAGAAAATACACTGAGAACATCTTCAACTTCACCACGTTCCTGCAGATCCACCTGCTCAGCAGCACTGCTGTACACTGAATAGACTGGTACAAGAGATGGTACAACACCAACTACCATTAGGGAGATAATTGTTCAAGTACAGAAAATAAGTAATTTCAAAAAGCATATTCTCAAAACAATTTTTTTTGTAATTGACCTTAAAACTTCTTGCTTTATCTTGGATGATATCATGGCTTAACAATCAAATTATACAAGAATGAAATACTGATTGCTAACTAAGAGCAAGGGAAGTATTTTCAGGAATGCACATGGCATGGCTGGAAGATATTATTAAACCTTGCTGTTTATCTCTGTTTGCATTTTGAAATCTTTTTCTTAGAAGAAATGGCTTAACTTGTTAGTATCTATGGTTAAAAAAGCCACATCAGGGCAAAGCATAAATTGTATCTTAGAAATTGTTATCTTCTTTGTCTGCACTAAACATGTGCCTTTCTCCCTGAAGATCAAGTGCTAAGCAACACAAAAACTGCAAATACAGCATAGACAGAGCTGTTCCTATCCAACGAATTTAAAAGGCAGCTGAGAATTAAATACATTTACCACCAAATGAAATTATTAAATCAATTCTCTACTAACACTCATTATTTACAGTTTCACGTTACATCATCTGGACAGCCATAAATAGAGTTGATAGGAACACCAGCAGAAAAAGAGCCTCTGACAAACAGTGAAGTGCCAACACACAGTTCTCTGATTGAAATCTGCACTGCCACTGCTTGGGTGGGCTGGAGAATTTTTTTGGAAGGAGAGTACAGTCCTAATTGTTATCAATCTCCTTTATTTCATTTGTGTTAAACTCACTCCAGCAAAAGAATCCAACAAAGAAGCAATCTTCTTTCCTCCTGCTGTTCAAAATCCCAAGCAGGCTGTTCAGGTGAAATTTATTTTTTGAAAAATATTTACATTCCCACTTCTAAAACACATTACATTTAGAAAATCAGAGTGAAGAAACCATGCATGTAACTCTTTTACAAGAATGAAGTCCTATCCAACTATCTGTGACATGACTTATCTGCTCAAATGGAACTTAAATCATTATCATCTTTATACCTGTGCAACATGCCACAGTGATGTACTGCACACTGACAATGTTTGGTTTTGATGCTGTTTTTTATACTAAAACCCACATTACACTGGTTATTGATCCAGTGAAAAGCATGATTGATTTCCTACTTGGCTTTGCCTTTAAAGAGAGAAAGTCCTAGCAAATGGCTCTCTTTGCAAGGTGTCCTACTACATGAACATCAGTGCCTACCCCTTAATTGCTGACAGATGGCTAAACTCTAACTACAAGCTATTAGACAAGTAGGATAAATGCACCAGAGAGATGACACGGATTAGATGCAAACTTAACATCCCTTCTGATAAAGTTAAAACTTTTAAGAGGAAACATTTTGGGTGACTGAATTCTTATCTTCCTCTTCTTGGATCTTCTGTATTTAATCAGCCCTCGACACATAGTTTTAAGACTTTCTGCTATATGATATAATATCAGTCAGGCTGCTTAGCTATTTTCATCTTTTGACACCATATCCCTCTCCAGATTGTCTGCATGAATGTAGACTGAAAACAGAAGTTTGACATCGATAAAAACTTCAGTACAACAGATTTTACTGATGATGTGAACAGAACTCATTTCATATCCAAGATCTACCTGACTACTTGAGGAGGTTTAAAAAAAAAAAGAAAAACAATGAGATATTTCAACAAAAATAGAATCATGCAATTACATTTTTACACTGTCATTACATTGATGTTCTACTAAATCCCAATTCAAAGTGTCACATCAGAATTTGCTGTCCCTTATCTCATTTGCCTGTCAACAGAAGAATATATTAAAGGCACCACAGAACAGCAAGCAAAGACAGACTTAGCCTTATGCAGCTAAACGTAAGAAACACACAGTGAAGCCTAGAGCTGATGCACGTCCAAGAACTGGATTATTTTGCTCTAGTTTTTCACTATAACATGTAGTCCTTTCAGACAGAAAATAATGGTGTTATATGGGCATCTTTCAAGTAGCATTAGATTATTTTAATAAAGCCTTCTCAAGACTTGCAGACCTGCTTCCTGTCTTCCTTCACAAAAGGTGTTATTCTGCCAGGTGGTTTATCCAGACTCCCTCAAGTTTTAATTATCTCTACTTAATGAGTACAGTAGCTGATCTAGATTTATTGCAGTAGCTAGAAGCTTGTGTGAATAAAATATCAGTTCTGTTTGTGATGTGGAAGTTATCTTTGTTTGCAGACTCTTCTAATTACTTCCAGGTCATTAAGCCCATCTCAGCAGATATTTTACTGTCATTAGAAAAAGTGTTATAATGACACTAAAAAAGTTAATGAGTACAGAAAAAAAAAGTCAGAAAAGGTCAAAATAAAGCTCTAACCTCTTAATTCAAATCTGGATTACAGGCACAGAAATCATGCAGATAATTTGACACATATCCTATGAGATGCCATAGCAATCAATAGGTTACACTGGGCATGTGTCAGGGCAGAATTTCAGTTTACAATTCGGTCCTTTTTTTTTGTACTGAGGTTAAACTATAAGAATAGGTTAAGTCTCTCATTAGTTTAAACATTGACTTCCCAATATGCAACATGTGGAGGAAAGGATAGATACTCTCAAAAATACATATAAAAATTCATATACATACACACACGTGTCAGAACTGACAGTGAATAAATTAGCAAAGCTGTCTGACTTGACCAATGGCAGCACGGGACCAGGTATAACTTTTTTTTCCATTTCACTCCTGAACATTTTTTTTAGAAGCAGAAATCAAAATATACACATTTGCCACATCTTCTCCTGTCTCTTCCAGAGACACTATTTGCTGAGGCAGAAACCCTGAGTCTAATTGCTTGATCCACTTGTTCACTGAAAGACTGCCTCCATTACCAACATTTTCTTGTACCAATCCATCCGCTCCCCATCCTTTTTTAGTTGTTTGTTTGTGATGTATTTTAAGAAGGTATAGCCGTGGGAATTTCAGCAATAATTAGATTCTGCCACTTCAGCTATCCAGTCAATGGCTGTGATTGTAATTCCAAAGGAAGATTTCCAAAAGCAATACAAGAGAACATCTAAAAAAAATGCAGTTTAACCTAAACATTCAATTGACCACTTATGCTGACAGTCCTAATTGCTCACAAGTGGACAAAACTATGCATAAAAATGTCTTTTGGCATTGTCCTAAATCAAACTATGAGGTGGATTCAATCATCATGTTTGTATTCGCAAAATAATTGCATCTCCTCCCTTTTCTTTCAAAAGTTGTTCCGACAATTTAAAAGCCTACGAGGACACATTGGAGAAATACTTCTGTCCTTAAAAACAAGAAGGCATTATTCAGTATTAACAAAAAATGGACCACAGAGCTTCACATTCATTGTGGATTTTCAAGAAGTTTCTAACCTCCCTGGCTAAGTGCACAGTGTCGCTTTTCATTCCCTATTAGCTGGGTATATGTAGGAATAGTCTGTAAAGGTGAAAAAAAGGGGTAGCACACATAGCTTGCAGCTTTGGAGTTTGACTTAAGTAAGGAGAACTGAAATAAGGAAGATTTAAAGAGCAATGTCTAATAGAAATTGTTCCTGCATATTATGCCTGATCTCACAATTGTCAAAACTGATCACTCAAAGAGGGTACCAGAGGAAGAAGTTTCCTGCTAGTGTTTGCATTTCATCTCTAGTTTTTCTTCCAGCCCCTCCCTATTAGGCAGGTGTCACTTCAAGCTCCAGATCATATATTTTTATCTTTTGATCAAAAAACCCTTTCCCAGTAATAAAGAAGCCTAGGCTGCATAGTATGGTCAGTACATTTAGTCCACTAGGCTTGTTTTCCAAGGTATGTTTATATTTACTCTTTTATTCATGTAGATTTGGCAGAAAATCATCATGGCAGCACAAATTTGCCCTTTCTCTTGCATAGTTCCCATTCTGTTTAAGTATGTCTTGACAGTGTACACTGGTCCCTCTTCATTGGATTTTAGCTCCCTAAAATGCTGCACTGGTAAATGAATGATGGCAGGCACCAGAAACCAAACAAAAACCCAATCCAACCAACCAAAACAACACAACTACACACAAAAACCAGAATCCCCAAGTATCAGATTTCAGAGAACAGAGGATGTGATCAGTTCCCTACATTAAACATACTGGGTCAGCATGAAATTGTAAATGTAAAATGAGTGCTATTACAATTTCTGAATCAGCCCTCTCACTTCACCACTCAAGTGATCATCTAAGCATCACTAATACATGTGAAGCTATGGGAAATACTGTGTATTATTGGTACAGTGTGCTAGACAGCAGGGTTTCACAGGCTAAGTCACGTGAACATGAGGCTGGGAAATGCAGAAGAAGGAACTGCATTGTGGGGTGACTGTCAAACAGGTCAGTCACTGCTGCACTAAGGAACTCTATGTCAGCGTTCCACTGGAACACCATATGTTTCACACAGTCTTTTCTTCACAAAGGCTAAAGAGAGATACAGATGCACTGCCTGTTCCCCAAAAGCAGCAGCAGCAATCTCAGAGCTTTGCTCTTTCTTTTCCTCTCCAGCCTCCGAGGCCTTGGGCAGCCCAGGGCTCCAGAGCCCTGATAGACCCCTGTGCAGTTAAAAATCCACTGGCAGCCGTTTAAGTCCTTTCTCAAGCTTTACCCTACAGCTTCAGATTGAACTCCAAATCCTCAGAATCTGAGCAGATTGTATTCCTGGAGACAACTCCTTAGACCTATTTCTTTTCTTTGCAGTACTCCAAACAGGAACGGCTTGATAACCTTTTCAGTTTTTCCTTTACTACCGTAGGTCATTAGAAAAGAAGAAATGGTCTCATCACTAGACACTATTTTAGTGCCATAGACAAAACAAAATTATTCATAATAACCTAGGCCTACACTGGTCTTTCCTTTGTCTCAGATATTGAAAGATCTGTTTTCTATTTGGAAGAGATGAGAAGCGTACCAAAAGCACATCCTTCAGCTCAGAATGCTTAAATCAACTTAGCTGCATTTTTGTATTTATGTGTCCAGTCACTTGCAGGCTGCAATGTCTATAAATTAAACAGCATCACATCCAACTGCACCCCAAAGTAATAGTTTAAAGGATAGATACCATATATGTTTAGAATCATCTTAGAGACGTTATAGAACACAACATTTCCATGTCATAATGAGAGATGACCTAGCAGAGAGTGAAGGAAGTCTCTCTCACCATAGGCTTTTAAGAAACCATTGAAATGTGAAGTAACTCTTTCGGGGAAAGGAATTAAATAATACAATCTTTATAATACCAGGGAGTTGTCAAATCAGTCATAGATTGCATGTATTCTATTCCTTCTTCAAAACTAAATAAGCATTAGAGAAACAGTCACAACATCGTGTTATTAATAAAAAAAAAAACCTGTTTCAAATAAAATTTGTGTCTGTACCCTGATAGATACACCAGATTAGACAATTCATCTCCTTGGCAAAATTTTTTTGTGTCATTAATTTCTTCTTTTAAATATACAATACTATATCTGTTTAATAACAGTCCATAAATCTTATCAGACACTCCAAAAAGCATTTAATCCATAAAGAACTCCCATTTTGCAAGTGAGCAGTAGCTTGAATCTCAAAAGAAATCTGATATAGCATGATAAAATCCCAGTTATATTATCCATGCAATTTCTTTTGCAAAAGCATCCAAGAAATAAAGTACTAACTACCAAGAAAGTTCTAGAAGGTATAACCTGTGTTGCTGACCTTCGGCTTTCAGTAATTGCCTTAGCAATAAGACAGACACCTGTTCCTGAACTAGTTTGTGTTACATTTCAGAGTCAAATCATTGGATTTGCAATATGACAGGATCACAGGATTCCATGTCAGGGAGTTTTCAATTGTATGGAATTGGATGTCAAGTTCTTCTTCATTTTCACCCATTTGCATTACACCAACTGGAAAATCTTCACAAGCTAAAACTAACCATTAAATTCCAGGTGGAAAGACACCAAGAGTAGGGCACTGGTACCATGCTGCTCTGAAGGCTCTCTGTGGAGATGAATTTCCTTTTTTTCTCCATAGTCTCAAATACCTCTTGAAAAATAATGAGATGATTAAGTTTTAGGAATGTAAAGATTACAAATGAGAAAATGAGATCCTAGGAGAATGAGAGAAATGGAACTATTATAGCCTAGCAATTTTGGTTTGTGTATATTAGTTAACAGTATCAGAAAGTGCTAGTTACAAAAGCTGCAATGAATGCAGAAAATTCTTTGACAGAAAGTCAGTATTGGAATTCAACAACACCCCAAATTCTGCATCCCTAATCCTAACTAAATTAAAGAGTTGCTGTCTCTGTCCTGTAAAACAGTAGGTCCATCCCAAATGCTGATACCAGTATACCTAACTGGGTTCTAAATTGGAAATATTCCAAGACTGTTTCAACCTTAAAAAGTCTGATTTAAGCTACTGACTTCATTTGAACTGAAGCACCACTTGCACTTGTGATGTTTTTCACCCTCACAGAGTCCATTGAGTTCTTTGTGGCTAGCTTTTGATCTTGAAAGGTTCTGTGCCAGGGCCAGAAAAGACGAGAGATGCCTGCGAGTTCGTGTTCAGGTTGTTTATTTTCTCTTATCTCACAGTGTCTGGAGCTGATGGTCAAAGCGTCCGACAGCTTTCCCTCCGATCCATCGCAGGACTGCCCCAAGAAGGGCAGTCCCATACCCTTTGTACCCTTTTCTTGATCCAACCATTGTTCACAACGTATAATTATTTATTAATTTTCACCAATTAATTTCTACCTATTTTGAACATGCAACTTCTACATCAGAGTTTCTTCTACCAATTATTTTTACTATCGTCACAGCAGAAGATGGAGGAGAGAGAAGAAAGAGGAAGGAGAAGGGGTTCCGCCCCAAAGCCTCCATCTTTGACTTCTCAGTCCCCATTATACTAAATTCTACATTTTTGCCCTGTGCTAAAGCAGACTAATTACTTCGTATTTTCGCAGCGTTGCAGTTCTTCTCGCAATGTGGGATGCATTTTCCATGGACATGGGTCCAGAATAGAATCCTGGGAATCTTGCCAGAGTCCTGAGTCTGCCTGGTGGGGTTCCAAACCCCCCTGGACGGACAGAGGAATACTCTGGGCTGCCACAGCACTGACTCCACTTTATGTGTTTCTCCAAGACTGACATCCACTACTTAGCAACTTGCATTAACCTCTTCAAGGCAGGCAAAGGACTCTGGTCAGTGACAGGAAAACAAGCACATACATCACTGAAGCCATCTGCACAGCAACTGACTGTCTCCAAGATCTTCTTTAGGTGGTCAGAAAGAGAAAGAGGATGAAAGATTAAAGCAATGCTTCCTGCCAGTTTCTTCCAAAAATATCCCAATAAAAACACCAAAAAACCCAAACCTCAAGTGGGAAAGGAAACAGGCATATTTAGTGTCTAACTTTAAGCCATTATTTATATGTTGAAGGGGGAAGGACTAGCTGCATATCAAAGAATGCTGCTCAAGTGCTCTAGAAAAGCACTAATTCTGCAAGAATGTTCAGTCTTCTAACCTGATCATCTAAATTAGATTCTTACTTCAAACCCTTGCTGTCACACTCACATATAACCCTCACTCAGTGTGCTGGCACATATCTCCATGACGTTCCACCACCAGGAGCAACCATCTTAAACCAGCAGTCAAAAAAAAATCAAACAGAAGAATTAGGCAACCCAAAGAAGCTGTCTAACCACACGATGACAAAGAAATCGGGTGATTTTTCAGATTGACAAAAAAATGCAGTTCAAAAAGTTACTTGGCTCAGAGATTTGTGGTCATTAATAAGCAAAATCTTCCATATTTTAGCTAGAAGTGTTACATATCACAAACAAATCATTATTATTAAAAATACACAGAATCCTGGAAAAAAGGCTCATATAAAACATAACTTCAGAAGATCGAATTTATTGTCAATAAATAGCTCTGAGGATTGAAGTGACTATTTAGACTAGAATTATAAATTATTATTACACCATATTATACATAATGCTTGCATTAACAATACATTTGAATTAAGTCTTGTAAATAATTGTATCTATTATAAGGTATGTAACATAAAGCTATCCAGAGAAAACACTGAGAAAAGGATTTCAAACACTCTGTGGTTGCATTTCAATTAGAATAAGTTTTTTTGTCCCCACTTAAATAACTGATTGGAATCAGTGTTTCAAACCCCTTCCTCTTGTATCCTACAGATGTTTCATCACTTGCACAGCGTTAGTTCCTCAGCCTCTAGTAATGCTAAACAGGACACACTGTGCCCACTGATTTATGATGCAGTACAGAAACTCTGACCAGCCAGTTTTGCCTGATGACTTCAGTAAGTCTATCTCTCTTCTTTTCACACACCAGCTTCACTAAAGGTCTATGAATCAATCACTTCTCCTTTTAGAGTTATTTCAGGGAAACTAAGCAACTACAAAGGATGTTCCAAAGCATGTATCATTCTTTTTCCTCCTTGGGAAAATGGTGTCATGGGTTAACCCCAGCCTGAAGTTTTAGTTTGAGAATTCCAGCAGTCTATCCCAAGGTTACTGCTGCTCTGTTTTTTGCTGCTGCTGATAAGCGGGGGGGGAAGGGGGGGAGCACCCCTCCTCCTCCTGTTTTTCAGGTTTCTTTGGAGAGAAATGGAGCTAAGGAAGTGATGCTGCTGCTAAAATGCTGTGGTCACTTCCTCCGAAACCTATTAGAGCCAATCGATTGATTTGAATATTGACAGCTTTATGGAACCACTCAAAAATAGTTAACGTCTTGTGAATGCCATTTTTTAAAAGACAAACAGGCGGGAATAGCTCTCTTGCTCTTCCGGCCTGGACACAGGTAACCTGGGGCCCGGCCGCTGGGCCCTGCAGGCCAGGGCCAGGCCCAGCCCGGGGCCCGGGCC
>VYXC01006180.1:42364-64206 GCA_013397175.1 Platysteira castanea | reverse complement strand
CTGGAATTGCTCGTCCTTAAACTTGTACCCCAGTGGCTGAACATGAACCCTCGAAACCAGTCGTGGGAAAGCTGTCATCAAGGGAAGGGGACTCACACCTGCCAACAGATACCCGGGCGGCTGTTGGTGCCATAAAAAATTGTCCTCATAGTAAAGTACCAAAGCAACAAAAGAAACTTCTCTCTTCATATGGACTAATGAAAAGTTGTTTTAAAGTGGTCAACTAACTAAAATGAGTCTCAGTTTGTGTCTTTACGTTGGATAAATAGGGGGAGGTGCTGAAAAGAGAAAGGGAGTGTTTTTGGTTGTCCTTCTCTTAATTCCTTCTTATTTCTTTTTACTTTTAGTTTTAGTAATAAACTTCATTGCATTCATCAAAGTGTAGTGCCTGCTTTGTATTTCTCCCTAATTCTTATCTCACAAGAGGGACAAATGCGAACCAACCCACTACAATGGTTAGATATGAAATACATGATTGTAATGGTTTAGAAATGTTATTTTCTAGATTTCTAGGTTTTCTGTTTTTTCTCTTTTTGACTGCTAGCATATTCATATACATATCATATACACTACACACCAACACATATGACTGTATAATCAAGATCCATAGAACAGATTTTATACTGAACAGCACATTTGGGATCTTATTCCAGAGAGGTAGAAGTCAAATATGAGTTTGTATTTAGAGTTAAGAGATTGGGGTCATATGAAATGAAAGTTTTGTTTGAAGCACAGCTGTAGTAAAACCTTTTCAGAGTTCTGCATCATGAAGTTTCCCATTTCCACCCAAGCTGAGTTAAAATGACCCAGAAATGCATCATCTATGCAGACATACTGCTTAAATATAAAAAAGGTTCAATCAGACAAATTACTGAATCTCATGGTTTTACTTTTCGTGCACAGAATGTGCACTTTTTACACTTTTTACAATATGCCTTTTACAATATTTAATTGAACAATTCTATCAATTATCCTGAGCAAATATGCAAATACAACCACAGCTGCTTCATGCAGTTTTTTCTGACTTAGTGTTCATTGAAACTCTGGTAGACTGTGTAGCACATTAAATTCATTTTGAAAATATAGCAATTGTCTTACCTAAGGAAACTATTTCTTTATAATTAAAACATTTACTCTTATTTGGCACTTTTCCCTCTGTAAATTAAATTCAGAAGCTAGAAAAGGCTCCCCTGAAGTATCAGTATCTCGGGGTGGAAGCACACACTCAGGGCTGGGTTGAGGTTTATTTCCCCCCCTGAATGAGAAAGCTCTAATTAGCCATCAACAAAACTGGATCTTTCATCTCCTCCATGCAAGAAATAATAGTCTTGTAAAACCCATTACCAGAAGATACACAGACCTTGGGATCAAGGCCTATGATATACCGTTAGACTGGATACCTACACAGAAAATGAGAACTCTATAATGGCACATTTCAAAAAAGACAAGGTTTCTGGAAGGGATTCAAGCTCCCTTTGTCAGTGTGGTTTCTCCCAACACAGGGCTGCCTATGCCACAGCACATCTAGGATAGTCCATATTTAGGATTTATCTTGAATTGTACTCAGCAACACTGCAATGCCCTTCCATCTACATTTGGTAAGGACTATCTAATGAATTCATGCATTATTTCATTTTCTCTGAACCCAACATAAGTGAGCATTAGGTGTACCTACATAAAAGTAGATCTCTCCTAAGCATCCATACACAGGCTTGCTGTGTCCATCCCTGTGGACTCCTTGCTGCAGCATCTCTACAAATTTGATCTCCTAAGAGAAGAGAGTTTGAAAGTAGGTGACAACAGATCTACATTCAACTGAAAATTCAACATTGAATTTGCACATGCAGGATGAACTGCTGGCAAGATCTGAGTTTTGAGACTTATAGCTCAGATACTTGGCAATACGAGCTTTAGAATAACCTTCCTTTTCCAAAAGACTGGATTCCACTCCTGGAGATGGTATTTTAAAATAAATCCCCAGCCAATACACTCCTAGCACAGTCTAATATAGCCATAAAGAACACAGCACCATTTACAGACCATACTGACACCTAAAGACTAACTAGGAGACAAAATGCTAGAAAAGTTCTAAAGAAATGATCCAAGTCAAACTAACTTACTGAGACACATCACCTTCAGTTGGTGTGGAGCAGGTTTGGTCTTGTTTCCAATATATGTTAAAGGTATTTTTCTTTTGTGTTAAGGTAAATCTGTACCTGGATAGGAGTTTTTTCTTTTAAGAAAAGGTTTTAAAACATTAGAAATGTGTATAAATTTTCTAAGCAGTTTTGAATGGACCTGCACTTTACACAGGACTACTGCTTCTATATTTATACAGTGGCACCACTGGCAACTGATTAAAGTATAATTTTATCCTGAAAATGTTTACTGGAGTACCTTCATGTGAAAATTTCTGTTCATAGATAAAAAAAAAAAACATTGTTTGACTTTTTCAAAACAGGTTACTAGTAAAATATGTTTACAAATAAACACTTATCAAGACACAACAATTAAAGATACTATTTTAAGAAATGGCTCATATGCATAAACAGTATTTCTACTGTCAAAAATAAACATAAAATTTTATAACAAAAATGCATTTAAGGAAGTCTTCTATTTTTCCTTCTTTTTATAAACCACAGCTGGAAGCTAAAATAAAAGTACAAACCACTACAAGCATGAAATCATATATTGAAACTGCATCCTGAGCACCCTAAAGCCTTTGCTGGGCTATATTTGATACATGACACGTTGTCAAAAGCACTTCCTGTTATCAAAATAGCTTTGTAGCTATTTAGGGAATTTAGGCACTCGACCAAGTCTTTGCACATAAATAAAGAGTGGGAGCATGAAAGATAAGGCATTTTTGAGGCTTTTAAAAGAGATAAGAGATTAAACAGAATGCATTTCTCCATTTTATGGGTTCTCTGGACTGTAAAGCAGTGTTACATCTTCCTTTATAGGCCAGTATTTGTGTTATCCAAATTAGAAGGTAACAGTAAGAGCTAAAGTCCTTTATTTTTTGAAAATTGTCTGAAACAGTGCACTTGTGACTTCTGTCTCCTTCAGATCTTAAAATCACTTAAAGTCGGTGGAACAAAAGTATTGACAACACTGGACTTTGGATTACAACTTATAAGAAGTTTCCTTTAGATGTCACATGATACTAATTTTGATCCACTGATACTTTCCACATTCTTCCTTCTATTATGCTTTATTACCATCAAGTCTCTGTAGTAATAACAAAAATATTCAAATATAATCAGGTATCTCATTGCTAAAACAGTAAAATTACCTGATCTTCCCCTCACTCAAGGTGGTTACTCTTGTGTACAATGAAAGATCATTTAGGCCCAACAGCCATGGTGCATGTTACCCTCTTTAAACTTCAGTTCCTTGCAGGAAGGCACACTCTTAAAAGTGGTATTACTCCTAGCCAACTTGCACTGTTATCAGATTGCATATGCATGCCAAAGAATTCACTCAATTAGGGCATTAATGATTTTTTTTTAATCATTACTAGTACAGTGGGTGATATATTAGTATTTGCATGTGTAAATAAATTCGATTAATGTGTTAATTGCACAGAGACATGAAAATTAGTTTAATCAAGTCAATTAAATCATAAACAGTTCCGAAATAAGAAAGTAAGCTTGTAATGCAATTAGTGTTCTAATATGCTTCTAATATGCTAGTAACTTTAATAAACAGGATCTTAATTACATGGCAGGTCAAAAAGACGAAGTATTTTAAATGATATAAAAAGGAGCTTTTTGCTGCTACACTAGAGTCTAGCTGAGTTTAGAGAAAATGATCCTTGCTAATGAGATCAAAATGCTGTTATCTAGAATAAAAATAAGGATTTTTAATAGAAATTTATCTCCAAAGTAGTTCAGATGACTGAATGAAGCATTACTGACTGCAAGAGACTAATCATGCCATAATCTACACATGATTGAATTATACATTCATACAGGGCTCTCCCTAAAGCTTTTCAGAATAATAAAGCAGAATAAAATATTTGGTAATATTTTAATATTAATCATCATAAATTAATGTTATATTAATACAGCGAACAGCACTGCTGCTCAAAAAGCACTGAGTTGTGGAGAAGAGATGAGTCATGAAAAAGACCATCCCTCTCATTATTGTGTAATTGTGTGTTAATTCATGGGGCACTGGGATCCGT
This sequence comes from Platysteira castanea, assembly GCA_013397175.1. Taxonomy (NCBI): domain Eukaryota; kingdom Metazoa; phylum Chordata; class Aves; order Passeriformes; genus Platysteira; species Platysteira castanea. The sequence continues at coordinate 60,017 of VYXC01006180.1, read as the reverse complement.
GAGCAGCACACCCAAGGTCAGTGCATTCCAGCCCCACACACCCAGAGTGCTCTGCCGGAAGGGCTCCGTGCAGGGGCTGGGCAGTGGACTCAGGGACCCCATCAGCCATGCTCAGCTTCACTGGGGGGAAGACGTAATACCTTAAATGCAGCAGATGGCCTTTTTATTCCAAATTAAAGGACAGCTAGCACATATTGCCTGATTAGTTAGTAATCTGTACTCAGGAAAGGGCAACAAGGAAAAGCTTCAGATCTGAAGCAGAAAAAAAAAAGCTCATCCAAAGCAATAATTTGACTTGATAGCTGTAAATTTAACTATTAAGCCTACTCTAGAGTGCTGTGCTGCTGGGACTTGGAATAGGCTACACATATGAACCAGCACCTTAAAAACGTGGGTCCCACTAGAGGGAAGTCCCCAGTGCAGACTCTGTCACACCTGACACTCTCTGCTGTGTGCTGGGCACAGTGCAGTGGGAATGCTTACCACCCCATCCCATCCCACCCCATCCCATTCCATCCCACTGCACTGGCAGAAGAGCAACTCCATCTCAAAGTCCTGATTTCTCACACAACTTAATAAAAAGGTACAGTAGGGACCATCTGCATGATCAATCAGTAAAAATTTTAGTAGCAACTTTTGTGAACAGTTAATTTGCACACTGAACAAGCAATAGTTGGCTCCACATTGGAGGGATGCAATTCCAAGCTAAGTAGCATTAGACAACGCCATTGCTTGCCTGCTTTTAATTCCAGGAAAAATCTCTAATATTTATTGCTTTATTGAATCCACAGTCCAGTAGTAAATTAATTACTAGGTTTAAAGGAAGAAGTGGATAAGAGGATTTTCCTAAGAAGTATTTGCCTAGGGTTACTGCAATGAAGTCTGAACGGAAAGAAGTGTACAGAGGGAAGAAAGTGTTTTCCTACTTAACATATTTCTACAAAATCATTATCATCTTATCTTGGGACACATGATATTCAACAACTTGATCATAAACATCATCCCCCAAAGCCAAAGAAATGCAATTATTGCCTTAAAAAACAAACAAACAAACAAACCAAAAAAACCAAAAAAAAACCCCCACAAAAACATAACACAAAAAAACCCCCAAACCACAAAAAAACCCAAAAAACCCCCGAGAAAACCAACCAACCAAAAGAAAAAAACAAAACAAAACAAAAAAAAAAAATCCAAACCCCCAAAACAAACAAACAAACAAAAACCACCAAAAAACAATGTTCCAGTCCAGAGACATAAATGGCTTGTTTTAAACCTCTCCTGATTTTTACCAAAAAAAGGTCATCTACTGGGATTTTCTGTATGTCTCAAAACCTGGTCCTAGGGACTTCCCTCTGGTCACACAGTAATTAATCATTCTGAATTGTCATTTTTTTACAAGTAATTTTAAAAAAACAAGTTAAAAATGGAAATAAATTAATGCCTTTTTTACAAAGATGCCACACTTGTAATAATTGGATTTGCTTATGTTTTTATGATTGTACTCCCTAAGAAGGAAAAGCATAGTTACCTGTTCCCTCAGAGGTGCCTCGAGAGAACAGCAGGCCAGGCAAGCAGCCTGTCACTCCCCCAGAACTCAACACCAGAACAAACGGCGCAGGGACTCCAAAGACATTCAGGTGAAACATCTATCTGTCCACTCTTTCCTTAAAAAAATGGCAGAAGGACTGGGATTTCAGCCTGGGCTGGGTGGGATGTCAGGCTAGGTTAGGAAGGAGGGCATTGAAGAGAGGAAATAGGGGCTTGGCGCTGCTGTATCTGTGTGACAACACAGCACTGCTGACCTTTCAGGTTCTGGTACCATCAACAAGAGCTGGACAATAGGTACCTGAGTTTGTCCCCCTGAAGTCCAACAGGGATGAGCATTCACTACTCCAGTGACTCCTCAGTGCTCTAAAAAACCAGCCTTGTTGCATTTCCTCAGAGCCCTTCTATTACACCCCTGCCATAAATCAGAGCATGTATTTCTGTCCTTGCCTGACTTTGAAATCACCTGCATCTCTTGCAATAAAGATTAACTCTAAATGACTATTCAGCAGCCTTGTTTTTAACAACACTTCCATGCAAAGAGATGCTGCCAGGGGTGGGAGGAACATGACTTACAGCATCTACTTTTTCAGCTAGAAGTAGTTTTTCCTACACTGTACTCTAGTAGCATACTTAAGAGTTCCCTGAACTTCACAAAAATACAGGAAAAGCATATAATGAACACACTGAGTAAATATTTCAAAAGTAGCATTTTTAAACAAATTCCTGAAGCCTAAGAGCTTTCCAAAGGTATTTTGGTATTTCTGTGACTTTATTAGCATTACTTACTACTAGGCTGCCAGCCAAGGGCCTGCTGCAGAGAGCCACCCATCCCGTGGACACAGTGATCAGACCCATACGTCTAAGTGCCCTCCTGGTATTTCCCTTTTCCAAACATGGGAAAGCAATGCCTCAAATAAAATTTACTCTTTGCTCAGCAAGAACTAATGCTTATCAAACACTCTGATCAAACACAACAAAATCACACTGGGATAGGGAATGGCTTTTGCAATTGATTTCCAAGTTTTCACTGATGAAAAGGCATTTTAGTAACATCTTCACTAACCTGCTTGTCCACAGCAACCATCACCACTCCCACTTCAAAATGTCTGGTTTTAAATAGCCAGTATCTTTGTTGGCAGAAAGTAATAGATTGAAAGAAACCATTGGTAGCATGTTGTGTTGTAAAAGGTCTGGATTCAGATACTGACAATTAGCCATCCCTTGGAAGTGCCAAGCAGCAGCAGCATGCTTTTTGCAGCCAAAGCTGCAGCACAACAGACCAGCATGCGCTGTGCAGGAGACTTGGGCTCTGAATTTCTTTGCACTTCTCCTGCCTGGCTACCGACAAAGCCTCACACAGCACAGACCTGGCTCACATTTCATCATTTCTGCTTTCTGGGTCAGGCACTTAACAGTGACCAACAGGATGAAATAACTGGGCTCTGGAATCTTTTCAAGACTCTCAATTATGTCAGTTAGTGACAAAGCAGACAAACTTATAAGGGTCTTAAATAGTTAATGGAAACAGATCCAGAAGAAGCTGCACTTTCACACTGCCTGGAAAAATACCTCAGTATGATGAACCACAGAGACAGTAAATTCACTCCCTTGAACCAGTATTTTTTCTGAACTATTTCAATTAAGATGCCATGTCAACAGGACTGGGTCCACAGAAAACATTGAGCCATACCAGATACCACTGCCTGCAAAGCAAGAAAATATCCTTTAGCTACTAAATACAAAATCCATTGAGAGGAAGTTTCATTCTACTCTTGCAGGAGAAATAACTTTAAAAACCGTAGCCGTACATAATACAATACAGTCTGTTTTCCCTTTCTAATCTTCACACTTTCTTCCCTGAGAAGGAAAATGACCTTTGAATAACTCATCTCAAAACTCATAGAGATCCATCTCTATTTTACCAATAGAGTGAGGTACATTTATTTTAACTCACTTTCCTGAGAAAAATGAAAAGGCTAAATTCCACATCTCAGATGTGTTCCCAAAGCTTTGAAGACAAACCCGAGACCCCAACCCCATCATCAAGAGGTTTTTCCATCCAGCCCTTAGTTTCCAGTTCCTCGGTACCACTCTCATCCTGTGCAAATCCTTTTGGCACATGTGTCTGTCCAGCAACCCCCAGTTTCCAGCTCACAGAACTGAAGGGTTTGCAATGACAGCCATTCACAGCTCATCTGAGACAGACTACAGAGTTAATGGAAGGTAAGGCTGGAAAATTCAGTCCAGAATGAGCTCTGGGTTTCTGCTCTTTGATTTCAGCCTGTTGTCAAGACAGTTCAAGAATGTCCAGCCTAGAATCACAGTTCCTGTGTCTATGGATGGCTCTATCTTGTCATACACAATCCGTTTTGAGCTCAGAATCAAAAAAAAATGGAACATCTACTAATTTAAAAAATATCACATATACAAAATCTGTAAATATCTCAGATACTTAATTTTGTCCAGTTCACACGAAATATGAGAAAAATACCAGGCACGGTAAAGATCCCAATAATCTTCATTAAAAATCATACTTAGTTTCTGGTGCCAAATTTCACTTTAAATGCTAGGTTGACATTTAAAACACCTTCTTGCACAAAGGGCACTGTTCATATTACAAAAAATTAATTAACCAGATCTCACACGCTTTTATGTATTGTAATTCATGGATTACTGAGATTCATAATTGAATAATATGTAGATGTCACCTAGAGGTACTAAACCAATTCTCCTACTTGTAATTGCCTGACTAAGTAAGAATGACACTAACTTTAGCATTTTCTCTCTGATTAAGGCTGCTATAGATTTGCGGTTGCCACTGTGTAATATAAATCAATAAAGAATAATTTTCCAGGCAGCAAATCAATTGTCAGTTCACAGACCCTAATACCTCTGTGCAGGATTTATTGAAAAAATGAATGGCAGGCTTGTTAGTGGATGTACAACATGCTTTACAGGCACATAATGGTGTAGGGCCCAGTCCATTCCATACCCTGGCCAAGCTCCTTAACTCCTTCCTTGCCTGGCTCAACTGTGGTGAAATGGAAGAAAAGTGAACAGACCTCCTAACTAGACGAAAGGAAATCAAAAATTTGTGTTTGCATTATACTCCTCCATTTTAGCATCTAATTGTCTCAATGTTCCCCTTTCTGCCATGAGATCTTAGGGCAAGTGTGCCTCTATACTGCCTGAAGTTGTCCAATTACAAGTCATATAGAGCTGGGACTGATATTCTAGGAGTTGAGCTATCTGCAAAAGCACCAACAGGATGAAAAAACATTGGAAAACACTAACCTGATTAGACCTAAACATTTCGTATGCATCTTTTTGCCATATTTTTAAATCAGATCAGACTCCTTTTCTGTATTTCTCTCCTTGGCTTTTACACAATGCTGCACTGTTACAGGATGCTCCTCGAGACACAGTGGATGTCTTCCTGGATCCATCCTGACAATGTTCATGTTGCCACTTGAAAGTTAAATTTTTTGGTCACTAAAACTAGTTTTAATACATCTCAGTGCCAAAATCAATGTGCCACATGGAAAAGGGCTACTGTTAAATTATATCTAGAAAGACTGAAGTGCCATCTATCAACCTAAAGCACACATACAGCCACAGAGCTTCCATGCAGACCACACTCCAGGACTAAACAGACTTTAGCTCCTTCCTAAGGGAGGTAAATGCATCCTAAAGATACTCACTAAAAACACAGTTGTCGTTATCTAACAATGAGCAACAGGCAGAATCTTTATCAGCACAGGAAGAACATGTTTGGCCCCACCTGAAGTGTGACCTAAAGTTAAAAACAAAAAGTAAATAAAAAATAAAGTTAATAAAAATAAAATTAATACACCCCACACCCCAGGAAAATTGCCAGGAAAGGATTTTAAGAAACAGTTCATAACTCTCTGCTGTGACAGTCAATTTGTGTCACTCTAACTCACTCCCAAATCACTTAGCACTGCCACTGATGTCACCTTTAAAAATGAAAGGTATTTGAACTTTCCTCTGTACAAAAAACAGTGATTGCTCTCCTTCTTACAAAGCAGTGCAGAGAAAAAGTGAACTAGAAGCTATACACGGAATTTTATGCAGAGAAGGCAAAAATTATGCCTTATGCCAGACTATTATGGAGAAAGAACTTGTCATAAATTCAAACTACGCTCATTCACTTACACATAAAATAAAGGTTGAGTGCAACCTTCAAGCAAAGGAGACAGAAAATGTGCAGGCATTGTAATATCCACACTCCCACAGTGCTGAGAAAATAGGACCTTAATTATCCAACACTGTTGTCACCTAAAATAAGAACTAATGCTCCCCCACTGGTTTCTGAAAATCCATTCCACCATCAATTCAGTGGAAAGCCCACACTGCATAGTCTAACTTCTCATCCTACTTTCAAGGCTTGCATTTTCTGGTATTGTGAATTTCATATCTTTGCTGAGAAATAAATAGAATTGGACAAAAAGCAGCCGTTAAACCTCATTCCTCAAACAAAGTTGGCCTTCAAAAGGAATATTATCCTCCCTTTAATTCTTGCCATTTCTGCTGACACTTTTCAGTACAAGAGTTAGATACTACTTAAAACCAGTTTGTGGATTCTTTTCATTAAGGGGAGATCTGTACATCTCAAGTGAGAGAACAGATTATATAGGGGCTCTAAGAAAGACGTAAAAAACCTCCAAACATACTATATTCAAACTATTAATTCATCTATATTTGTCTTTTTCTACTTATTTAAAATAAACTGATTTTCTTGCAGGCAAGTGCTTTTCATTCTTCTTGTCACACAAAAAGTTTTATCAGCTAACCCTAGAATGATACAATTTAGTTTGGAAGGGAAGTTTGGACTTCTCTAACCCACTCCTGTGCTCAAAACAGGTCCAATTACTTCAGGTTGCTTAGGATCTTACTCAGATGAGTTTTCAGTATCTCCAAAAATGATATTGAAAAACCTTGCTCTTAATAACAAGTGATTTTTTCACAGGGCCTGATCTACAGGGCGAAAATATGTTCCTACTAACACAAAGCTCTGAAGTTAATTTGACCAATTTCTGTTATTTTAACCATACTTTAATATTGAGCATGATATTAAACAGTCTAACAGATTCAGACGGCTGGATGACTTGCCAGTGATACAGGCAATATTTTCTTTTTAATGAGTTTAAATGTCTACAGCTTTTTTGCTATAATAGGCTCATCACTAACAGTAACCCAGTTTACCATTTTTTATGTATGTACATTAATACTTGATCACTCAAAATAGATCAGAAATGAGAGAAATGGAAGGAGATCTCATCTACAAAACTATTCTTGTTGCAGAGACATCTAAGCTGGCAAGGGATTTGAACTCAAAAACATAATGTAACATAAACCTCAGGAATGCATTCACACAATAATTTCAGAGCTGCATTTAGCCTTATTATATTTATCTTTAAGGCTTTTATGCGTATTCTCGTCTATAATTTGCACATCGCCTTGTTCATTATTGCAGTAGCATTTCAATACATGTCTAATCAAAATAATTAGTACAAATTGTTTAGACCTGTGAAGCATGTGGGACTAAGCCTGCAGTTCAGAAGTCTATATATAATCACACAGAGAGCTGCTCTAGAGACTTTTTATAAAGTAATCAAATTGTGAAACTTAGCAATGCAATTGATTTTCTTGTCAGATCTACATCACTGCCTGGGATGCCAAACCGCTGATGAGAAATTCATTCACCTACAAGCCTGGGAGCAATCACCCGCCTACCAAAACATTTGAGGAGGTGGAGGGTCTGCTTCAAATGAGTCCCCTAATTACGTGCAATGCATTGGTACAGCAAAACAAGCAACACTGAGAAATATGCATTTTACTCAACAGCTGCTTTCTTTTTCATTTCTCATTGGCACTTCTTCCTTCTAAAATAAAGCCACTTCTTTCATGCTATGTCAGAGAAGGCACATGATGAGTTGTAGCATTCAGTGAGGAGCTGCTTCATTAACAACTGAATTATGTGACATCCTGTTCATACCTTGCTGTGTGACTGCAACATCATGTCAAGACAAACTCTAACACAATGCATCAGCCCAGGTGGATAGAGAGATGCTGCCTTCAGAAGCCTGCTGTCAGGACAGGATTTCTTCATTTTTTATTCTGTAGGTTGTCTGCGCTGAAGGCTGCACAGGTCATTCAAATACATCTTGGCAGGCCACACACTGACTCATACATCCTATTGCACCCACTAATGAGTAGTCACATGGCACAGAACTGTTTGAAGTAAAATTGTGGACAGTACCGCAGTAGTGTACACCAACTATTATTCCTTCTCAGCTTGGGCTGATGCATTGTGTTGGGATTTGTCTTGGCAAGATGTTGCAGTCATATAGCTCACAAAACCCATTCTCACACGTTTTCCACTGACTCCAATATGTATAATTTCCTGCTTTTTTGGACAGTTGATTCATCAGACAAGAGTCACATAGATGAGCCTTTTGTTTTCTCAGCCCTTATGTACATACTGACTAAATTCCTCTCCAGTTCTCTTTGATAAAGACAGTGAATGCAATCGCTGAATCCCTCAGTATAATATGTATTTGACTTTGTTCTGTGGACTTCCTCTGGCCTTCCTCAATACCATTCCTGAACGGTGGTTTTTTTAATAGCCACTGTATTCTCATCAAGTAGTCTTTACTAGTAATATTTTCCTTGTTGAAACACTATTTCTTATGCTTCCTGATGAGCTGATGAGACTTAACATTCAGGCAAATCCTCCAACTCCAAGTTTGAATCCTTCCCAGAGCAGCTCTCTGCCCTAGAGACAAAACTAATTTTCATTTAAACATATTAAAAACACATTGCTTTCTCATACGCTCCTTTTCAAGTGAAAAAATAGCTCTCTTATCAGCAGTTCCTGCTGTTATTTACCATTTTACAATTGTTGGGCCCTTTGTGAGTATCACCAGTGTTAATGATCTCTTTTGGTGATCATTTCACTTCATTGCCTCTCATGTTGCCAATATTCCACTCTGACCTTCCTCCCATCCCCACAATCCATTCACCTACCTTACCTGAGTACCAAAGCCTGTACTAATAGAAAGCAGCCTGGTTCCCCTGACTGTTGCAGATGTGTATTCATACTCTCCCAAACTGTTACAGTTTCTTGCCCAGTGAGCTACCTTTTTAACCAGTCTTTTCAAAAAAGGCAATTATTAGAATAAAAGAGGCTCATTCCCAGCTCTGCAAGATGATGCCCAACCTGAAGACAACTTTTACAAAGGCTAAAGCATTTCCTGCCTTTTTTTTAGTTACTGTTCATCACAATGCAAACCTCCATATTTTTTCATAACTACTTTTGTTACATCTTTCTCCATTCTCATTTAAATAAAAGCCCTGGAAACCTGTGGTTTCATAGCTTGCCCACAACCCACAATTCAGGAATGCTACTTGCAACTTTCAAAAGCTTTTAAAAATAGTACTGAATCTATTATGGTGAATTACAGTAATTGCAGCAAAGATTTAAGAGGCACTTTGAGAAATTTCAATTTCATGGTATGTTTCTGAACCCACTTCCTTGGCATCTTGGGGAAAAGGCAGTTATATTTCCTGAAAGAGCTTTTCTTTCTGCCTTTTCATATAAAATTTCAACTGAAACTCCAGTATCCAAAGTTCTCTTAAGAAAAAGAGAGTTCTGAGTTTCTGACTCCAAGTGCAACAGAGGCCAAGATGGTACAAGACTAGAGCCTCCCCTCAGCTGTTTGAGTGCAACCAGAAAGCAACCCCATCGATAGGGAACAGCCTCTGGGATCTCAGTTTTCTTCTGCTTCCTAGGAATTTCTTTTTCCAAGGTTTCTTACTGAAAGGCCTGATGTGGTCAGTATATTCTTAGACAAACAATCAAAACTCAAACTGGAATATGCTATTCATGAGAACATTAACAAGTTTGGGCTGAAGAAGTACAAGTTGGTTGATATATAGAACTGGAAGAAGCATTGAAGGAGCTCTCCAGCTTCCCCTACACAGCCTGCCCACTACCAACACTGGATTACTGGTACAATACTGTAAGTTTTTCAGCTTTAGATTCCATCCAGAATTCCATCCTTAAATTCAGCTTATACCTCCTCTCTCACTGAAGCTGTAACATTCACTTGGTTTGGAGGAAAGGGAATTATATTTTTGCATTTGAGTTTAAGTAAAATGGGGGATGAATTAAAAGTAGTAAGTTCCTTCTGTGCAACTATAGTGGCAGTAGCAGTGTGATGCCACAGCAGAAGTACTTGTCCCCAAAACACAAGAAACTTTTAGGAGAGAAAGAAGTGATCATTAGAATCATTGGCTTGGCTTTTGATTTGTGTGCTACTTGCAAGGCAGTTTCATTGATGGCTCATCAAGTTTTAAATTACTGATCTGGGAGCAATGTTGTCCACATACCAGGAGGATTAGCTATTACCATAGGAACAGGAGCTGAATCTCACTCTCCTGTCTCTCTTTCTCTTCCCTCACACTACATCACACTACAGTACAGATATTATCAATGCTCATGTTCGGAGCAGCCTTTAGAGTCTTGCTAATACCAACCTTCAAATAACAGATTCACATAACTGCTCTACTGGTAAGACTCCAACACAGTGGCATTAGTTGGTGTTAGACTTGGTCTAAAGTCTCCTCTTCAGGGGGTATTGAAGAGACCTCCCTATCAAAATTGCACTGCCATGACCCTGAACACTCTTTCGTCTCTGAAATTGCCAGCTGCAGGGAGGACAGAACTAAACCAGATGAGAACAAAGACTCTGAAACTCTAACTTTGTCTTCTATGCAAATGAAGCAACAAATGAAGGACTCTCTTGGCTCCCTCGAATTAAAAGAAGGCTTGCAGTCCTATACACACAAATAAAAAACCACCCCCAACAAGTAGGTTAATTTTTTTTCTTTGGTGATGAAACAGACATGAACCAGAGGACAGGATGGGAGCAGAATGGACAAAAAGTTGTGGAGAGAGCAGGAGAGAAACATGCTTAGGATGTGTCACTGCTTGAGCAGTAAATGCAGTGAAGTCTATGACATAAAAGAGAACATGACAAACATTACCAGTCTAATCAAATGCCCATTACAACAGCATGACAACAGCACAGTAGAGGGATTCCTTCTTCACCCTCCTCTCTCCTTCATTTCTTTGACTGTCAGCACAAGAGAAATAAACTTGCCTGTTTCAGGGCTGGGCTGGGCTGCCTCTGTTACTCTGACACACACAGACTTCAAGGCACACCAGATCCCAAAATGCTCTTCCTCTACTGCACTGATCTACTTCAGTGTTTGCTGGAGCATGGCAGGGGTCATTGAATACGCTCTTTCTGAAAAAAACCCACTTTTAACAAAGCACATTTTTTCCTCAAGGCTTGTTGATTTTTCTTCTCCTTACTGCTCTCCTAAAGAAAAAATAACTACATTGCCCACATATTGTAAATACTAGTAAGTTCTTCTGCTCTGTTTTGTATGTCTCAGATTCATGTAAATTTTGACAGTGACAAGCAAGCTTGTTCTGTCCAATGGTACTTTGTTATTTTAATTTTTCCAAATGCCACATATTTTATTGTATTTTACCATCCAGTGGGCTTATTTAAAAGAATGCCTAAGGAAGAGGAATCTAGAGAGGCCCCCCCGCACCCTGCCTTAGAACAGCTTAAACTACAGGGCAAGTCTGGTTTCCTCAGCACAATTTCTTTTTTTCCAAGTTATGGGACAATGGGATGTATAGTCAGAAACCTGCAACTTAGCTGTTTTCTTAAGCAATGTTCCTCACCTACAAATGTTTCGTTTTCAATGGCCTTACTCCTTGATAGCGGTGTACTGTAGAACCTGGAGCAACATGCTTCCGTTCAGAAACCAGCCATCAATGCTTTACAAAGCAATTCTGCTGCTTAATCAATATTTTCATGGTCCCCTACTACTAGAAATGCCAGTATTTTTAGAGTTGCCAAAACACTGAAATGTCATTTTAAGATCAAGGCCTAGATCATGATCTCCACTACACCTGTGTAACTACATGTCAGCACAATCACTCAGGATTTGCAGATGAAACTGCTCAAAATACAGCCTCATCATTTTGCTTATTTTCTGCCTTTTCTCTGAAGGCATTATTTTTAGAACTCCTGATCGTGAGGGAAGGTAAGAAGCCAGAGACCTGACTCCTATTAAGAGAGCTGTTATTGGTTCTCAATGCTCCACTGACCAACCTCCTTGCAGGCCGTTACAGCTCTGCTGCAGCGAGGGGGAGGAACATCAGCAAAAGAGCAGATGCTTCAGATGCTCTGCTGACCAGACACTCCTCCCAGCAAACTCAGTCCTCCTTTGGCTCTTATTCCCTAGCTTTCATTCTGTCATTTGTTTTCTCCTCTTCCTGTAATACTGGCCGACTTTCTGGCAGTTACATTCCTGATAGGGGTCCTGTGACTTTCTGAAACATCATAATCCAGAGAATAAATAATTTACTTAGAAGGTCATTTTTGACTCTAGTACAGGTGTTTTTTTCATCAGTTCATACCTTGTTACATGGTTGCACATCCAATAAAGACACAACTTTTAAATTATTACAACTGACTCTGCAGGTAGTAGTGAGAAAGAGTGACTAGAATACATCCAAAAAGATAATGACTAACGACCAGATAAAACTGAAAGGAAGTAGGGGAAGGAAGGAACAAGTAATTATTTTTTCCCCCCACCTGACTACACCCTACTACTCGCATCATCATCACAAGGGATAATGGAATGACATGAGCCAGAGAAGAGCTCTTGCATAGAGTGAAGGCCAGACACAGCTGGATCCAACAAGCCAGCCCACAGCCTCTTGGGTCAGCAGATAACAAGCAACTGAAGATAGCTAATATTTTTGGTGCAGGACCATGCTCTTCAGTTTTAATTGGTGACAAGCGAGCAACCAAAGAATTGTAAGTGGAATTTCATTTATCTGTGTAGAACAAATCAATATTCACTCAGCATGCAACAAGTCCTTGCATCTCAATGGGATGAAATAAATTGTCAGTCAGCAGCATGCTTTAGTTATTGTTGGAATGTTTCTAGCTAAATTATTCACCTTCTCAGAAGGCTATCTGATAAATGTTTATTTCTTCATAATTGTGCTGTTTAGGGCTGGGTAGAGTTAATTTTCTTCACAGTAGCTGGTATGGGCTGTGTTTTAGATTTGGGCTGGGAATGGTGCTGATAGCACAGGGTTATTTTAGTCTTTGCTGAGCAGGGCTTGTACAGAGTCAGGGACTTGCCTGCTCCTCACTCCACCCCACCAGCGAGGAGGATGGGGATGCACAAGGAGCTGGGAGGGGCACAGCCAGGACAGCTGATCCCAAATGGCCAAAGGGATATTCCAGACCATAGCATCATGCTCAGCAATAAACTGGGACAAGATTGTCCAGGAGGTGCTGCTCTGGGACTGTCTGGGCATCATTTGGTTGGTGGGGAGCAATTGTTTCATGCTGGGATGGGGAAGGAGCCAGTGGATGTGTGGGGCTTAGTTACCAGCTGGCGTTAAACCACGACAATCCTGCATTTAACATCTGCTGATTTGTGACACTTGCAATGAACACAATTTAAATTCAGAGCACGGCTCTAGGAAAATAGTAAGAAGTACAAACAAGAGAGGGCACAGGAATTTATTTCTTTTTCTCCTCTTCAGATATTGCAATGGCTTTCCATGGCATAAGGGGCACTAATTGAATTTAAAGATATCATAAGCCAGAAGTTCTCCTGCTCATTTCATATCACAATGAATTTCAACCCAACAGCACCAGCAGTAGCAGCAGCACCAGAACTGTGGGGCTGTAAAGTTCACTGATGAGTGTTAGCTGAGGTCAGTCCTGGACAGCAGCAATGAAAATTTCACAGGCACTCTCTTCAAGAGGGTCCAAATCAGAGTATCTGTTTTGCAAATAATAAACCTCGACTGATGTTACTTTTCAGTGTCACAGAAAATTCAGATTTCATTCATCCCTTATCAAACACTTCAACTGTGTATTTTAACAGTATACTACAAAATCTAGAATCCGAGTCCTGGAAACAGAGATAGTTACAAACAATATTTCTACATTAAAGCATTTCAGATCCTGAAGTATTACCATCTCATAAGTTTAACTTCATTTTTACTAAACCGTAAGTATTCTCTGTTAGTTTCAGTTCTGTTATCAGTTTCAGTGCTGAAGAGCATAATACAAAGATACATAATTCATATTATGAAGAGCCCATAAAGACACACCTGCAAGCCATGACTAAGGCCCTTAGTGTCAATTTGACTCCACGTGAACACAGAGCTCAAATCTTCAAAAAGTTCAGAACCACAACAGGATCACAGGGGTGAATCAACATGTCAACAAACAAAAGACCATTTCAGAAGATCAAGGGGAAGATTCTTGGGAATACAGTAGGATTAAATTATTATCCAGGGAAGTTAAATGTTTTGCACTATTGAGTTATCTTTGTTGAAACCAACACTACAGAAGAATTTCCTTGAAGAAATGGTTCTCAGTATGGATTTTGAATGATAAGTAACACTGAGATTCTGCACAGAAAACCTCCAAATAGAGTAATATGGCAGAAAGCTACAGTTAACTGGCAGAAAAAAAAAAAAGAAAATTGAAGGGGTTATGACCATTAATAAAGTAGAAAGAATGTGAACAATGCAATAAAAGATTATATAAGAAAAGAAACTGAGTAGCAGAAGATGTAAACAGGATAAAACAAAATGAGAATCTAATGAGGCATAAAGAGAAGGTTCATTTAGGAGAAGGCATCATAGGCAGGATGTTCAGAGCTGTTGCATTTTCATATGCATTGGAAAAGAGGGATATAGCTTTGCTTGCAGCTTGCAAGGATACTGCAGTAATCCAGATGGTAAGTTATGAGAGCCTGGTTAAAAGTCCTGATGGTAAAGAATGGGAAAAGGTAAACAAGCTTATACTGCCCAATTATGAATGTGGCACGTTTCTTGTTTGATTCAAATGCTGCTGAGTTTACTTCATATCAGAGGCAAAACATAAGCATAGGGAGCAAAAAAGAAAACTCTACTGAGGAAAAAAAAGTCCTTGTGAACATGGATTAACCTCTAGCAATTATATTAAAAGTCAGGCAGAGAAATACAAATTGTGTATCAGTTGTAATTTATGCTAAATGCAGCTTTAAGTGCCACATGTGATATGTCTATATCCTTAGAAACAGAAAAGGGAAAAAAATAACAGATGTTGCTGCTGTAAAACATTAGGCAACATGAATGACACCATTTGTTTTCCTAAATAAAATAAAAAAGCAAGAGAAATGAACACTGAAGACTTAAATTCATAAAATATTCAATACCTCACTTAGCTGATGTAGTATGTAACACCCTTTTTTGCTGCCAATCTCACAGCTGCTGTGCTACAAGAAAGGAAGCAAAGAAATGGGAGTTAGTGTAAAAGGATGGGGCTTTGACAAAGTTATGACAGAGATGAAACCTCTAATTTAGAAGCTTTCAAGACATTTGGGGGTGCAGAGCTTACGGTGATAGCCTTGAAGAACTCTATAGGGTTATGTTATGCAGGAAGGAAGCAGCACAGCAGTTAAGTCTTGACAAGGGAGTTATCTGGGAAAAATATCTGAAGGCTTTTCAGAAAACATTCAAGACCTTTGCTAGCTGAAGAACTTCATTTGTCCCAAGAGACTCCTCTGAAAGGCTCAGCAAATAAGATAGTAGTTTTACCCCTCTCACCTGCAAGCTGGTGAGAATATTATTTGTATTGCAGTGCTGGCAAGTGCCCTTGCAGCAAGTTCTGAAGTTCTTCTCTCTCCAGCCTAATGACACCTTGCCCATTTTGCCTTCCCAGGACAAGGCACATCTAGACAGAAAAGGATCGCAAAGAGCAGGACTGTAGTCAGTCAGTGAGAAATGGACACAGAAGGAGAAATGAAGAGAAAAAGCAGAGGAAGGCAGAATGCACACAGGGAGAGCCTGGGACACAGCAGTGCCTCCAAGCAGATGGACTCTTTTTGAGGTAGGAGGGGGATTGTCTGTTGTTTCTTGGGGGTGATTTGTTGGTTAGGTGTTTTTTACTGGGCTTTCATGCATTTTTGCTGTTCCTTTAGTCTCCCACAGTTGCTCTGATTACTATTGTTTGCTCTTTCATTAACTTGAATTTATCTTTGCAGAACAAGGGCTCCCTGACTGCTCCGGTTTCCTCAGTGTGCCAGTCACCCACTCACTCCAGTGACAGAACATGAGAAGAAAGTAGAGACTGTGGGATTGAGATTCCGCTTTCACCTTTCCCAAGATCTGTGGGACGGGGATAACAAGAAACAGAGTTTTGTATTTCTATCCTTCCCCACAACTCAGACTGCTTTGACTGGGATTTTTGCAGATTACTGCCTCATTTTTATCCCCACATATTCTCTTCTCCATGCATTCTCCTTTCCCTGAAATGAAACTACCAAAAAAGCTTTGTAGTATTACATTTGCGCCATTCAGCAAAATCTAGTAAAAACCCACAGCAACTGCTGTGAAATTTTTCACTTTTTCCTGCAACAAATGAAATTCCTGTCTTCTGCCTACATATCCTCCCTCCCCACTGAGCCAGTGCACTGTGATAATCACACCAGTAGCATTCAGATAGAGATCAAGTGACGCAACTAGCTCTATCTCAACTCTGACTTTCAACTTCACATTTTACTTGGATGTACATTTTTTCCTCTAATGAAAATCGCTTTTAGATAACAGCAGAACTACCCCAGATTTAGATAGGAAAGGAAGGAGTCTAATCCATCTAAACACAGGGAAAAGAAAAGGGTTTGCTGGGTTATGCTGTCCTCGTTAATATTCTCTTTAAGTTTAAGAACTCTGCTAGAACCATTTATATCTCAAAAAAATTACAGCTTCTTCCAAGAGGGCAGTACAGACAATATGCCATTTCTATCAGCCCTTCCAGTACTGGCTCCATACTGCTACAAAACCAGTCTTCTCTTGTATATTATACAGACAGCCAAAATACTGAATACCTACAAAACTAATCCTGAATATGTCAGATACCTGGAGCTTTCCCAAGCTATAGCTGTGACACAGCTAAACACAGGTAGACAGGAAAACAGCCTGAAATACAAACGGAAAATCTGGGGTTCACTTTCTTTTTACACCTGACTTAACTAATCTGACAGTGAACTTTCTGTCTCTTTCGGGTTTTACCCTAGGTCTTGCTTTTTCCTGGAACACTTCCAGAAGAGGGAGCACTTGGGTTTGGTTACTATCAAACTAAAAGTACCACATCCAAGTTTTCATGGAAGTTGTGTGTGGATACCCATAACCACTGCTCTCCTCAACACTGCTCTGTATTTTATCAAAACCAACTTTGATCCTGGAAAAACTCATTGACAATGCAGTGCCTGAATAAGCAAATAGCTATCAACAGATCTCTTGACTTCAGAGGGGCCACTTGTGTAAGAAGCGATTCTAAGCCATGACTAATACAAAAAACACATCAATATCCTTTCTTCTCCAACTTGCTCTAGAGGTTGAACCTGCCAACAATCACAACCCCAGTTATATAAATCAAGCTGAAGGTAAGATACATCACCTTATTGCATTGTTGTTACAGTGACTGTCTCCCTGAGTAAATGTGGACAGAATTCCAGGTTTCCCTGTAATCTATAATCAAGTGCTATGAAATTGTATTCATCCATGTCATGCTTTATTGGTATGAATACTTATAGAGTGCCAGTACACTTAGAGCAAATATATCCCCAAATGAAGAAACAAATCAGCTTATGCTTCAAAGCACAGTCTGTACCCTCTGATTCACTGCCTGTTCTCCCTCCACTATCATAACAGCTCAAACTTGGCTTCTAAATCAGCTGTTCAAACAATGATGCTGGAGCAGTGAGACACTGAGGGAACCAGCTCCCTCCCTAGAAAACCAGTCAATTAAATTTTGCCCTGAAGGGATCCAATCTAATATCAAAGATGCTGCCATGAGGGTAAGTTCCCTGGAGCACAGGGTTAATGACTCAGAGCATGTCAGGCTGGCCCGGAGCAGTGCAAAAGAAGGCATACCTAAATTAATAAATCAATACATAGGGAAGCAACCCAAATAAATAC
>VYXC01006180.1:13945-42358 GCA_013397175.1 Platysteira castanea | reverse complement strand
TTAAAAAAAAAAAAAAAAAGCTATAGAGGCATACTGCTGTAGCTGGCACGCTATTTAAGGGATATTCAAATTTTCCTGAAATCTCACCTTAATGCCAGAATATTTTGTTTCCCAAGATCACTGATACATAAAACAACAAAGAGTCTGTTATACCCATGAAAAATCTCAAGCATAAGTCAATCATCTCTGGAAGGTATTGCAGTTCCTGCTAGGAGCAGGTGAGGGATTTTTTTTCACATTCAAAATGGAGACTGAAGTTTGGATGTCTTTGCATCTTGTAATTCATCCTTATATATACACCTTATATATATACCTTATCACCAGCATTAAAATACAAGAACTTGCATAGTTGCTAAAGTATTTACCTGTGAAATCACAGTGAAGTAAGGGTATCTGATGATATGAAGAACAAGGTTTTCTAAACTTAATGTTCCAGACTCAATAGTAGAGAAATTCACATCTGCCTCTTTTCCATTTGTTCCAAATTCAGTTGCTAAATTAAGAGATTGATTAGTTTTGTTCTCCAAAACCAGAACACAGTCCCCCTTTCCTTTTTTGTGTGCACTGCTTAATAAGATGTTAAAGCAAGGACAATTTCCCCACTAGAATGAGAACCATCAAAAGCTCTTAGAGGATATTCTGAACTATTGTCCTCAAGCAGTAGGAAGAACACACCATAAAAGTGCTTCATGTGCTTCTATTCCAGAACACCAACAGTCACAAAGAGGCTGAACTACTTCGGAAGACGGAAATGTCACTTGGTCTTTCCTTTAACAGCTGTGTTTGATGATTATATATATGCAATGTATCATTTCTTTATATGTATTGTAAATTTTTAACTTCTGCAACACAACTTCTAAATACATTTGTCTAAGAAGATTCAGAAACCCCCAGTAATGTCATAAAGCAGGTGATAGCCATGTTCCTGTTAGCCTCATTCTAGCTGAATTACCTTCCCCTTTAGAAGCTGCATTGAAAAAGTTAATTAAGTGAACCTAGTTAGTTTCCAGGATCTGTGTTAGTTTCCAGACTGTGTTAAAGTCACACAAATGAAAACTCTTTAAGAGCTGGGCACGTTTATGTTCATAACTGAAAAATATTTGTCCATTTTGCCAAATTAGTTCTGTCACCAGTTCACAAGAATATTGAATATTTGTGCTCTGTCAAAAAGTATTTACATCCTTACAAATAGCTCTGTGCAAAAGCCTTGCTGTAGGAAGTCCCCATGCCATAATTTGTAGCAACTTAGTTATTTGTGCTACTTAGGCAGTCTGTATTCAGCATCTTAGAGCTTCAGCACAGGGCAGTGCTCTTGGGCCCACCTTTAGCTGGGCGGACCACACGAGAAGGGTTCAAAGGAGCTTTCAACCAGTAAGATCAAGGCCCTGAACCCATGGTCTCTTTAAGGGGAAAAAAAGATACAATATTTCACGAAAAGTATTTGGAGAATAAGTTTCTATCAGAGAACTACTAATAAAAAGCAAAACCTTGTTGATAAAGGACAGGACTTAGTGACTCCTCTTTCTGTGTGATCAACAGCCCAAGCTGGATCCTGTGACATAAACAATAAAGCTGAGCCTTCAGGTGCTGTGAGAGAAGGTCCGATGCTGGAATAAATCAGTTCTATGCCATTAAAGGAGTGAACACAATGGTGATGGGCAAAGTATAAGAAAATAGAAGTCAAAACAGCAACAGAACAATCAAGTAGATAGATATTTGTTACCATAGCAACCTGACAGCATACACTAGAAAGCATATATGCTAGAAAGAGCCTCTGAGACATTACAAGGAGAAATGAGAGAAACTGCAACCTAAACAGGGTATTGGCTATGCTAGGCTTGAAAGTAGTCCTGTTCCTCATCTATGACTAAGGTGATTTGCAGACCATAGGAATGATATTACCTGGTGGGCAGGTCCTTCAGAAGCATCCATGGTACAGGGAAGTCATGTTCAAGTTTGGCAATGAAGGCACAATATGAAAGAAGAAGGGAAAAGGAAGTCTGAACTATCAAGACAGACTGTTCAAAAGACATTGCTATATCCCATTTGACAAAAATCTCTCCTTGGGCCTGTAACATATTCTGTACAGGAGCAAAACCAATTCACTTCTATTGGTATCTCAGTGCCACATTAATTCCCAGTTCAAAATTCAGGTGTCTTGTAAAACCTCTATTTACTTCTAGTATATGTCACATGGAAGATTAAGGTTTAATTATTACATTTTTACTCTCTCTCTCTAAAAAGTTTGACAAGTTCTACAGATAGCATTTTATGCTCTTATGAAGCATCAGCCAGGAGAAAAGGCACTGGTAATCTTACTAAGAGATCACAACCTACATCACCTCAAGTCTCTTCCACGCCCAGCTCATTAGCTGCTCCAGTTTTTTGCACCACAGATCACCCAGATATTTTCTCTTTCTGCAGGTAGTCAAACAGGCAGAACTCTTATTACCTCTCCTTTTTAAGAAAGGGAGAGAGAGAGAGAAGCAGCAGCCAAGGGTCCTTTACTTTCAAGCAGTACTTCCAGGTTGGATATTTAATGCTGGCAGTCATATTGTAAGCTCATTCCTTTAGAAAATTCCTAGGGGAAGAAGCTGTTCCAGAAATACTGTCTGAAATAGTAACCTTTCATCCTTAAGGTCAGAGGAAAACCACTTCTTGTAAGCTCAACAAAAACTGATCTGCTGGATATGAATGAAAGCAAAAAAAAAAAGTTGCCAACTGTATAAACACCTCCAAAGTAAATAAAACCCTTGAAGGGAAATGACAAAGTTACAGAGTCAAGGGAAATAGCAGAAAGATAAATTATCTCAGGAAGCCAGATTCACTCCTGTGCAGGACAAAAAAAAGATTGAAAATCTTGGCAGGTTTTAAAACATTTTTTTTAAAATGTACGAAATTCTGACTTAACAACGGTGCCTTCCCCCTCAAAGCCAAACAAACACAATGTAACAACAAAAAACCACCTGGAAGACAAATCAAAACAACTTTAGAGGAAACCTCAACTTTGGAAATTAAAAAACTAATAACTTCTCTAACCATTTTAAATTATTATGCTTGTGACAGAGCATTGGAGGTGTTCATTTCAGACTGGCAAAGCAGATAAAGATTCCACTTGAGAAATAAAAACATGCCCAAAAAGGAGCAGAATAAGAAAGCTCAGCACAAGCACTGATGGAAGAGAGCCACTAGGCCAACTCTCTGAAATCAAAATGCATTTCTTTTGATGGAATAGATCTGGATTCACAGTGCTTAGCTGAGTGCAGTATACGGATCAGTTATCATCAATTTGAAAGGAAATACCTCATTTAAGAAAGAGCAGTAGCGCGGGAGTTTGCTGATGGTGAGGAATATAAACACCAGAAATCTCTCTGTTTCTGTGATGATACACAATATGGACAATTATAAACACAAATTGCTAAGGAAATTATTTAATAACAGTATATATTTATGTGAGTCCCATTTTACCATTATACCCTGCAGTATTATTTTTTATGTGAATTTGTACAGAGAAAAAAGCACTCCAAATACAGCCAGGGCACAGATCAGGAGCCTGCTTTTTTAACTCTGTCACAAACTCACTCTTGATTAATCTCCATTTCCTGTTACATGTATTTGATCACAGCCAGATCCATCCCTCTGGAGATACCCTGGGTATGTCCTGTCCTGTGAACATCCTTTGAGTGTTCACTAAATTGTTCTCCATGGAAATTTCAGGAGCCATGCCGTCTGCTGGGAGGGTTCTACCCAAGAGGGCGGTGCTCTGGTGGCAGTAACGCTGCTGCCACCACTGCAGTTCTGTTTCAGTGAACACCTCTGTGCCCACCTGCGCTAAGCAAAGCCTGAGAGGCAGCCTCAGCACAAACCCTGCCACAGGGTGGTACATGTTCATGCCCTCAGAGAACACTTTCTGGGGCATTTTCAAGTGCACGGTTAGACACAAGTTCTTGTGTCAGCAAACAAGACAAGGATGAAATTTTCACTTTTTTGCTTCTGTTCTAACCCTTTTTTATACCCTTCTTCAGAAATGTCAAAATTCTCTTTTTATATGTTATTAATATCTTGAAATCTTCTCCTTTTGTTGCAAAGCTATCATGGCACTGTACAAAACAGAATCTAGTTCAATACCAGTCAGACTCATGGTATGACAGGATTTAAACAAAAACAGCTCCTTCCAGTTTCATTTGAAAATATGACAAAACGTGTTTATCAAATACAACAAACCCATCTATCACCTTCTAATTGGAAACCTTTTTTGCTAGCATGCCTGGTGCCTCACTAATCTGTACACAACTCAATATGGAAGTTAATAAATTATACAAGAGAACTAATTATACCTCTTTGTCAAAAGATGAGATAGTTAAACTGAGGAATGAGCATTTCATCCTAATTAGTTTGACCTCAACTTTGGGGGACAGGGGAAAAGCAGAATAAATTTTTCTGACTAATCTCTGAGTGGTAAGAACTATTATCATACAGACAATACAAGGCTGAAAGAGCCACTGTTTCATCAAGCACAGGAATGTGCATTTCTTTCAAATCACAGTGTACCATCCTGACACCAATCTCCCCAGCTCTCCAATCTGCATATGGCAGAAGACCATGAAAGGGAAAAAGTTAACATTAAGCCATTTTATCCATTTCCCCTCTTTGTTACTCTGAGGTTGTTTGTTCTCATAGACTTATTAAAATCTACCATTGTATCTTCCAGCCTATTGTTAAAAACCCACACAAACAAACAAACAAAAGAAAACTAAAAACAAGGGAAGAAAATCTAGGGAACAAAATTATTTCCTCTACACATATGTAAAACTAGGTATGAAAAACTATTCGAAAAGGAGTCACCACTGGAATAGAAGTGGTGCTGACCAGCAATAAAAGACAAAGGACAGAATACCTGACAATGCACTCAACACGTTGCCTGCATTTGGCTTTACCTGTGCCCTGAGCAGTACAGAATTCTCTCTTCAGGTTGCATCACCACATGTTTTTCACTCCTCCTGTGCTTAAGAAGGAGGATCATCAAAAAACCTGACAATTTATGCATGAAAGGTATGTAGATATATTTTCCAAATAGAGTTCATATTTAGATGAACCCTCTTCACCATAGCTTTGCTGTATGGATGCTGCATACCAAGTGACCAATTTAGCAAGGCTAAAACTGCTTTTAAAATGAACTCTGAACCTTGAGTTGTTATGCAACACCTATGGCTCTCTAGTAAAGCACCTCTAGGGACAAAAAGAAATAGTCCATACTCCAAAAGAAACTGAAAATTTAACACTCTAGTATTAGGATAAAGTATCAATATAAGCTTCAGAATCCCAACTCTCTGGTCTAAGCTAAATTTTCAAAACTAATTTTTACAAGAAAAATATGAGAAGTTGAGACCCTGACTGTCACAACGTCAAATCAAAAGTGATAAAACTTTTGTTGATGGAAGCTTCCAGCCATATCTCAGGGACTGTTTCTACAACCCTTGCACTGAACAGCAGCGTGTGCCAGAAGCCCACTGTTGCAGTCTGGTTTAAACCCAGAAGAGCAAAGAAAACTAAGTCTCTGTGCATGAACTGGATGGAACTTTGAGAAGGTTCAAAATATTCCCAAAAACAAGATAAAAACCAAACGAGGTTAGATGTTGGTGCCAAAAAATTGATGTATTTTTATTTAATAGTAAAAGAGGCAAAGAGGAAAGAGAGGGAGAAAGGGGGAGAAAGAGGGAGGAAGGAAGGAAAGAAAATGAAGGAAGGAAGGAAGGAAGGCAGGAAGGCAGGAAGGCAGGAAGGAAGGATGTAGAGAAAGAAGTGTGCGTGGGGGGTGGAGGGACAGGGAGAGGTGACAAGGGTTAGGTGGGAGCATATCACCCATCCAGGGGTCTCAGCGACGTCTCGTTGCTCCCCTCCATCTGGTCTTCTGGTGGTGAGGGTCCCCCGCCGCCACCGTGGCCACGCCGCCACACGCCGGAGAGTCCAGAATCCCGTGGATTAATGGACGCCTTGGGCCAGGTGGGAACGCCCAGGTGTCTCCCTTGCAGGGGCTGGGTTTGACATTGTCCCCTGCAGCACTGAGGGTCTGCTGTGTCCTCTCTGGTGCTCTGGTGCAGGGTCTGGGGACCCCTGTGGGGGGCCCTTTGATGGGCCATGTCACCCCCTCTGCTGTCCTTCACATGGATGCAGCTTCTCCCTGGGTGAAGGGCCCCTCAGCGGGGCTCCTCTGCACAGCGGAGGACGGGCGGGCACTGCGCCTCTCACCAGAGGCTTTTCCAGCACACACCCAAAGCCGCTCTCCCCACCCTTTGCTGCGAGGGTCTGGCAGCTGATAGACCTGGGGTCGTGATCTCCACTCCTGAGGTGTTAAGCTTAGGGTTTGTCAATGTCCCCAGCCCTGGCTTGTTACTTTATCTTATCTTCATCAGCGAGTGGTGTAAGGCCTCAGTCAGGGCCCCATTCAGGGTTCAGTAGTCTCCTCTGCAGCTTTTGCAAGACAGTTTTAAAAGTCCTTCGTGAAAAAGTTTAAGTCATAAACTGTAATATTTCAGTCTCTGACACCCACCGACATGAAAGGAGTACCTGGTGTGTGTGCTGGGCAACATGGGCAGGCACAGTGGAACTGGATTCTGACATATAACCTACAGCAGTGCAAGCACGAAGACATACTTGCTAAATATTTAATAATACCTGTCTTAGTTCTTCAGTTAACTAAGCTTTTAGCTCAAGGAAGCCTAAAAATACATGTTTTACTTCTGCAAGCTACAGGTACTGTTAAAAAACCTGTGTGGATTGAAAAAAGGCTTGCAGGGAGACTGAGGACCTGAGCCAAAGCTGCCAGAAGTTGACAGTTTGGGCATTTAATTGAAAGCCGAGTTTCAAGTACACTTCAGGGGAGTCTGAGCCAGCAGTGCCACTGCATGAGGTAATTCTGCCCCTTTCCATTCATCTTGTTTGCACTCCTGTCTCACCCACTCACTTGTCCTGGTGCAAGTGTTGGCCCAATGCAGTGAAACACAAGAGATGTAACTGGCTGAAACAAAACTGACGGTGATGGAGGGCTGAAGAGGAGAGTAAAGGTTAGCTTTAATCACATAATTTTTCCCCATCCACATGACCTCATAAATCTTTCCATCTCTAAGAGAAAGAAGACAGAGACCATCAACTGGAAGGCAGGTAATACTAATTTAAACATTCTGACCATGAATGTGTCAGTGCAGCTCTACCAAGAATATACCAGGCTAACTTTGTAAGTGTTGCCATTCTGTTTTCTTACAAAATGCCCAATTATATGCCTGTTCCCTGCTTTTTATTACAACCAAAGGGAGAAAAATGTGTCTGTATGCAGAATTTATTTATGAAGTAAATTTCAAGATTTCCTATTAGCAAAAGATGTAAGAACTTTTTACAATTAAGCACACAAGCCTTGCTTTCTAATGGAATCCAAGGACTGCTGATCAGTTTCTAAAGAGAAAGAATTTTTGTAACCAGAAATAGGAAGAAAATAGTATTCTCTCCCTTCAGTCATTACAGTTCCCACTGGCTGTTTTTTTAACTTAACCTTTACTGGCTTACATTAACCAGACAAGTCTACATTTAGTTTTCTTGGAGCTGGTTTTGAGGAAGAAGAGAGAGCAGGAGGAAACAGATGATATTTACTGCGCAATTTTAAGATTCAATCTGGATGAATCAAAACGAGCCATCTCCCGAGCCAGGAAGTATATGAGGATGTTTAAATGTAATTGAAAAATTCTTCATTCAATTCTGCAAAGAAAATTCTCCTTCCAGCATAGATCAGTCATTGACAGTCACAACCCTTAACTATTAGTTGTGATTCTCTATAGATCCTAAATCACTTTGCACAGGAATATCATTTACCTAAATGTTTCCATGCAGGATTTATGCAGCTAATTCATCCTGCTGAAGTGGTCTTGTCCCCCAGATCATTTTGAGTTCTGTACCTGTCTCCCCATGTACTGTGTTCCTTCTCACTCTGCCAGGGTCGACAGACTCAGAAAATACTCTGCATTCTTTTTATTTAATCATTAATAAAAATACTGATTAATATGAGTCATAGAGTATTTACAAGACCTCCTTGATATATTACCATGTTCTGACATTTGGCTAATTATACATATTCTTTATTTTTTTTTTTTTCTGACCGGTTCTATATCCACCAGGCAGTAGACACCTCTAGAGCACTTTTTGTCACCTGACTCAAGAAAACACTACACGAATACAGTGCAAGAAACTTGAGCCATCAAGGTATAATATATCTAATGCTTCTCTCCTCAGAACCTGACCTGTAACAATGCCATACAAAGAAATTAAATGGGTTTGTCACGATTTGCCCTTGAGAAATCTGTTTACTTGGTAACAGATCTTGCTAACTGGCAGGGGCTTATAAGATGTCTATCCAATTATTTCTTGCTATATTTAAGCCAAACAGACTGGTCTTTAATTACCAGCTCATCCTTTCCCTATCCCTCCTGAAGCAGTAGATTTGCTTTTCCCCAGATACCACTTTCTTCCCTACACAGCCAATTCTTGAAATGCCCTAGAATTAATCACATCAGGTCCAGCTTCCTTGAAAACATTTAAGAACTACACTTAAAGCTAGAAAACTTCTGCACCTATTTTTTAATTGACATAAATCCCTCAGTACAGAAGAGTCCTCTGAAGCAGATAAAAAAAGTGTTTTCAAAATACATAAATCCTAAAAGAAAACACAAAGTGGCAGTCATGTGGCTCAAGAAAATGTTCTTCCTATTCAGCAGGCACTCAGATCAAGAGAAGCAGTGGCTTGTACCAAGAAAAATAATTCATAATTTTGAAGCGATTGAGACCATAACTGTGCACTTGGGTCTCAAGATATTTTAGATGTGTATTTCTAGATCACCCTCCCACTACTTGAGTTTTATTGCTCCATTTTTGGAAAGCAGATCACAATAGTAACACTTCTACTTTGCCACCCTGAAAACACTCTTTCTAGGGGCCAAAATAATCAAGATGCAGTTAAGAGAAACTTGGGTTTAGTCCTAGAACTGTGTCTCTAACTCAAGAACTCAGAAATTCTAATCCCTGTCTTTGCTTTCTCTTACTGATGACATTGGTATATCTCGCTAGGGCTGTGCACAGTTTTGAACCTCACAATGAGAGATCACTGGGTATAGAGGGCCTTGTTTCGTATCTAAGGTAGGACATGAACCAAACTCCCTCCTTCTCTTTCCCCTTGTGAAAACACACCTGTTCTAGAAGGAACAAGCCCCACTAGAACAACAAAACAAATTTCTGACAGCCTAACACCTTCTCTAGCTATTGCAACTACTCCTTAATGGATTACACATGGTCACTGTGATAAAGAAATAATTCTTGGCAAGTCCCTGCTATCAAACATCCAGAGATGGAGATGTTTCCTTGTGGGAGCTACACTGTATTTAACCTCTCCATTTGTTCTTCACATATGACTTTATTGTTTACAGCAGTTCTACAGATGCCAGAGCAAATGACTCAGCCCTTACACAACGATAGTTGATTGATTACCAAATCATTACTCTNAAACTTTTTTTTTGGTTTTTTTTTTTTTTTTTTTTTTTTTTTGGCCAAAGTTGCTGTGGTTTGAATATCAATTTGTAGCTTAGATCAGCTTAAAGATACTTAAACAGTTGCATTCAGTTGATCCTAATGGAAACAATCCTGAAGTATTACATTAAGGACATAATGATATCACAGAGTAAACTCTAACCCACATAAGACAAATACAGTTATTACAATAAACTGCTCTAAACTGCCTGAGCCAGCAGAAGGGGTAAGTGTCAAAGACCTGAGGCAATTATCATTCCACCCTGGAGAATGCTGTACAATCAATAAGAATAGAAATCAGAAGTGAACACTGGATTTTTTTATATGCATACCTGCTATATAACAACTTTAGGAACATTTGCAATTAAGGATCACATTTTTTTAACAGCTAAAACAAACAAACAAAAATACCACCAAAAAAAAGTATCAATTCCATTTTCAAGGGGGCAATCTCTACCTCATCTATCCAAGATGAAATACTCCACTTGATCTTCAAGCATCCCTCCAATATAGAATATTTTTTTTTTGGTATTTTGAAAGAAACTCAAAGGAAACCAACACAACCCTTCAACTAACTACTAAAAGGGAAGACATGCTCATTTTTCTAATTATCTTTTCCCAAAGAAAATTCCCCTTATTACCGTATCCAACCCCCATACCTTCATCTCTATAATTGTTATTGAAGAGACACTTTGCAACTGGGATTCTTAATATTTGCTGCAGTTATTACAGATTGCATAAATAATGTAACAGTCTTTCTCATGGAAAATGTAGAACTAGTTCCTTCAGCCCTCTGGTAACATATTCTCCTCAGTTGACTCTACCCTCCCAGCAGACGGATGCATTTTTCTTACAAGGAGTAGTATTCTCTGGAGAGACCAGCACTGCCCCAGCTAGAAATTCTGCAAAATACCTACCATTATTACTTTCTTCAGAGAAATGGAATATCACAAGCTTGATAAGGGACAGGAACTTATGTTCACTTTTGAACCACCTTTTGTCACTACCAGTTTAAAAATATTTCAGTTGAATGTAGCCTAGATTATGAAGCAAATGGCAGAGCAGCAAACCTACTCAGGGCTATTTCCACCTATTTTCTCCTACAAAAAATCTGCAGTGCTACTTACATTGCATGCAATAAATCCTTGCCTAAGTATCCACATACTATTTAAAAACGTATCTTCAAGAGGAAGTAAACAATGAAGAAAAATTGCTGCTGATCTCAACCCAAAGACTACACATGCTGTAAGATCTGAAACACAAACTTATGTTATTCAACAACTACAGATTAAGGCTGATGAGGTTTACAGTAAATAGAGCAAAGAAAATCAATAAACACAGTAATAAATAGGTTGCCTATATAGTGCATGTCAATCACATCAAAGACATAAAGGAGGGACAAAAATACAGACATCACTTTGTCCTCAAAGTGAACTGTAACACAGCACTTGACTGGAGTGTTTCTCGCTGATACATGCTCCTACTTCTGTGGGCAGGAGGAAATAATAGGTAAAAGCTATTGAGACATTGTGTTAAAGTTCTGGCTTTACAGTCTACTTTCTCTATTAACTTGGTGGTACTTAATTACTACCTATGTGCTTAATTATAACCAGTTAAAGAAATGTAGTGCAAGTCTGTAAACAAAGCTTGGTCAATTTGAGGTAATGGGTAGTTGGAGCTAAATGAGATTTCTACTCAACTATGTTTATAGGTAGCATGCTCAACACACTATTACAGCATGATGTTCCATAGGATTCTTGAAAACTCCACGAGGAACTGATTCCCAAAACGATCTAAAAATTTGTACTTCTTTAGACTGACAAACAATATCCTTACAACAATGGACTTAGAGAAACTTGCTGGAGGACTGTCCTAGAAACACTCCCTCAAATAGGAAAACCTGGGTCCACTTAGGTGAAGCTTCACTCCAGATTACCAGAAGATCATACTGACTAAATAAGCACAGTATATCTAAGGAAAACAAATTATTTCAAGACTTCAATTATATTTACAAGAGGAAAGTGATGGGCATCTGTTAGGAAACAATTTGGGGTTTGCAGTGAAAACTAGTCTCTATGGAAGCACATTTCACTTCCTGCTGTTTGAGATCCAACTCATAACACTGGAGTTTCCTACTCAACTGAACTCTGAAAGGCAAATGTAGCACTAAGTGTCACAGAAGAGCTAAAGGAGGGAAGGAAACGATACCGAAGGGGTAAGGACCACTTCCCTCAAGCACTTGCACAATAATCATCATTAGATTGTCCCTGGATTTCTGTCTCCTCACACAGTCCTTGGGCTGTACAGTTGATTACACTCATTACCTATTCAAGGTACAATTCAGTGAAGGTTTATTGATTACAGTGTAATCAACGTGGTACTCTCCCAGACATGACAGCTGATGTTCCAGTCTCTTCCTTCACTGGCTATTCGTGTCCCTATCCACCCTACAGCTTTTCTGAGTTTCTCTGGCCTATGAAACTAATAACTCATACTATTTATTACTGCTTACTACTTCTTTTCATTTTCTTTATTAGCTATCAAAATACTGCTCTCCCAATAGCTCTGTTTGAGTCCACATGTACCATTTTAACTTTCCCTTTGGACAAGTGTAATATGCTTTAAAGTCATATTAAAAAACAGATCTTTCAATATAGCCTACGTAATTACTTTCTGGGACAGAAACAGAGTTTCAGTCTTCCACAAATCCATACATATCCTTAAGCACTTGAGCTAAACAGAATGAATCTTGGTTTGAGAACTGCAATTGCTGTTCCTCGTTAATCCCCAGTGTAAACTCCTAAGCACTCAGCCTGTCCAGGAAAATGTATATTGGTCCAACAATTCTTTTTCAACACTAAGACAGCTACAGGCAATGTTGCTTGAAAAAGCATATGGTATAAATGGAATGTTGGCTGATTAGTTTCCATTTATCAAATCAATTTTCTTCCCCTAGAACATACTCAGTTAATCCTGAGGAATTATCCCATATATGGTACTGTAATAATATCCCTTTCTGACCTTTGTTGCATGATACTTGGACATGGCAGCCTCATGTTTCAACACTCAAAATCACATATTACCTATTAACCAATAAGTCAGCAGATCACTGATACATTTTTCATGGTGAGTAAACATTAATGCCATTATTACAATGAAAGCAAATGCTTGGGTATTTGTTTAAGAGCCTCCCCACAAGTGCTGAAGCCAGGGCAGGTCAGCACCAGAGAGAGATGCTGACAAAGAACACGAGAGTGCAGGAAGCTCACAGTCATGGCATATTTTGAGCTTTTTGCCTTCCTGCCCAGCCTGCTCCAAAGGCACTCATTTTATTCTCAGTTGAGTGGTGCTGCAGCAGTTCAGAATGTGGCTCTGACCACTGCCAACAGGGCTGCTGCAGCAGAGGGAGCCTGATGGGGGAGGCAGCTCAGCTTAAGTTTTTTTTTCCATGAGGAAAGCAGTGTTCCCCTAGTTCCTTCAGATTAGAAAAAGACAAAAAAGCAGCCACCTCAATATTATTACTGAAGTTCACCTAAGACTGCACCATCAAATGCCCTAAATTCAAAGTGCTTATTGATCTCATTCTGCTTGCCAGAACAAAGTTCCCAGGAATATAAACAGCTGGTACTTTTTGTGATTATACAACTTACTAATAAAGAAAAAAATTGCATCTTTAGGTGTTAATCTGCTTTTTTACAGATCATCACTCAGTCTTCTTTTGAATCTTAGCACATTTTCTCAAACCCACCATTGCTGACAAGTTATAACTATTTAGTAGCAGAAATTTTTCAAACAGTAGATTTCTGTCTTCTCGTTTACATCTACAAGAACATTTTAAGGTTATTTTTCAATTGTTAAGATCCTACCGTTTTAGTGTCTCATCACCACAGCCTTAAAAAGTCAGACAGACTTCATGAGTTTCTTTGGAATTTGGTCTTTCATCATCAAAAGCACATGCTGCTTTATATAGCTATACATAACATTTTTCATTTTCTCCCCTGAAAGTTTGCAATTTTCAGAACTGCCGTTTCACAAGTGGCTTGAAAAACACTATCACAGTCTTATTTTTAAAACTACAGCAAGGATTTCACAGAGCACTAGGCATACACACATGTGGGATGACTGCAACAGAACTACACTGATAAATTAAGGTAGTTTGGAACCTAAACCTTCTGTTTATCTTGCTTGAAAACTCATCTGCACATATGTAAACCCAGGCACACCCTCCACCCTGCCTGTACCCTGCTTTGTGCTAAAAGTCACAGACAAAAAGAAGGGAAGGATCAGATTTTCTGGTGTGTCCATACATCTAACTTGAATTTAGTGTACAGAAAAATCCACATTAGATTAAAGCAAAGCAGTTCATGCAGGAAAGCAGTTAAGCCATAGCAAGATGGTAATGAAGGATAAATTAGCCCACAATAAAGGCTTCTGGAGTGATGTCTTTAAAAAATTACTTCCAGTACTCAGCTAATCTCTTTAGTTTAGATGCAGTATACAATATACACATTTTGCTTGTCTCTCTGTCATAGATTCTCTGAAACCTACAGAAAAAAATATATTTACAAAGCGGGACAGTATATATAGTGTATTTTACCCATTACTACAACATTGTTCATTCCCAAGAACTGTTACATTAATTTTCATGTCTAAAAAAAGCCCAAAAAAAGGAAAGCATGGCAATATGATCCCGTAACTATACATTAATAAACACTATGACCAGACTCTTGATTTTACAACACAAAGATTTCTGCCTCCTTACTATCGTGGCAGCATCTAACCTTAGAAGTCTTTGTCACCTTTTGTTAAAGATGGGAGGAGGGAAAGGAAAACATTCAAAGTCTTGAAAATGTAAAGAAATAAATGAAGCGTTTCTTTTTTAAAAAAAACACCATTTATTTCCATTCCCTTTGGCCAAAGGACATGGGAAGGGAAACAACCTTTTAGACAGTACTAACAATTCTTTAATATATTAAGGCATAGGAATGTTGAACATTGGTTCAGCTTCTTTGGAAGTAACTTGGGTATACACAGAAGGAAGATAACCACTGAAAAAACAGAGGACACTATGGTATTGACATATTCAGACTCGCTCTAGGAGAAGTTCAAAGGTAGCACAAAATGATGTCAGCCACTTCAAAATTTGGCAAAATTACACCAGCTTTAGGTTCAAGAAAGAGGCTTTGTCTGACTTCTTTATCGTATCAGAGAACTGCAGACATGAAACCCTCTGTATTAGGTAGCTTTGGCTTTTTGCTTTTAGTATTTTAGAGAGCAAAATGCAAAATGCAAAGATTAACGCAAACCCAAGAGGCAGAAGAAGCTGTATGAGATACACAACAACAACATACGACAGCAATAATCAGGATATGACTGAGACCTGTAAGATTAGCCATTATAAGGTCTTACATCAAGATCATGAGGTTTCAAGGGCAAAAGAAACTGGTAAAAGGACATGGGGACTCCAAAGGATAATAAGAGTACTGTCCATAGGAGCAGATGTTTGTCCATCTGGCATCGAGTTACAACCCTCCCTGAGCACGAGCAGAACTGCATTCCTCTATCTGGCTCACCATGCGAGCTGAGCTCATGTCACACCTCTTTGGTTAACAACTTCTCTGGAGTCTCACACCAGCAACTGCCAACTTGTATCAACTAACTTGCACAATGCTTTTTGTCCAGGCAGTCTTATGAGTTCTCATCATCAACTGTCCCCATTTGGCCCCTCATCCATTCCGATGGTGCAAGCCTGCCTTCAATGTGCAAATAAGAACATTTACCTTGCAAGAAATCATCTCTGGTTTTGCCATCTGTTGTGGTTTGACACTGGGCCGACACCAGGCACTCATGAGAGTCGTTCGCTCACCCTCCCCTACCACAGCTGGGCAGAGGATGAAGGGGAAAAAAATATTAACAAAGGCTTCATGAGTTGAGATAAGGACCAGGAGAAAACACTTCAAGGGCAAAACAGGCTTAACTTAAAGTTACAAAGTGAATTTATTACTAACAGAATCAGAGGAGAGTAATGAGAAGTAAAACAAACCCTTAAAATGCCCTTTCCTCCCAGCCNCCTGGCTCCACTCTCACCAGCAAGAGCCAAACCGCCCCTGCTGCAGCGTGAGCCCCTCCCAGGGCACACAGTCCTCCCAAAACTGCTGCGCCCTGGGTCTCTCCCCACGGGGTGCATCCTCCAAGGCCAGGCTGCTCCAGCCTGGGAGCAGGGCCCCCTCTCCCCACCGGGTCTCCCACTGGATCACAGCCTCCTCCAGGCACCCACCCGCTCTGGCACGGGCACCTCCCCCAGGGGCTGCGGGTGGATCTCTGCATCCCCCGTGGGCCCAGGGGCTGCAGGGGCACAGCTGCTTCACCATGGGCATCACCACGGCCTGCAGAGCAACCTCGGCTCCGGCACCTGGAGCACCTCCTGCCCCTCCTTCTCCAGTGACCTCGGCGTCGCCGTGTTGTTTCCCTCACATGTTCTCACCTCCTCCTCTGCTCGGACTAGCAGCAAAACCTTGTGATTTTGATTTTCTTCTTAAATATGTCATCACAGAGGCGTTACCAGCCTCTCTCACTGGCCCAGTTCTGGCCAGCAGCGTGTTCATCCTCAGAGCCATCAGCCATTGGCTCTGCTGGACATGGTGGAAACTTCCAGGAGGTTCTCACGGGAGCCACTTCTGGGGCCCCCCTGCTACAAAAAAAACTAGGCCGAGCAAAACCAATACACCATCATTATTTACAGGACTTTGCAGGGAGAGGATATGATCTCAGTATCAACACAGGTTAAAACTCCTCACTGCCCTTTGGAAAAGGCCATATGTCTTCTTTGGTACAAATGCACATATTGGGAAATGAACTGTGATGATGGCGTTGCCTGTGGAGGAATGACATATGCTGCACAACACTTTTCAGAGCAAGGTCCTAGAGCCTAAGCACACAGAGGTGCTACATAAGAAGTACTTAACTAAAAAGAGCAAGTAACACATGCTATAGTTCGTTCTCATTTTTATGGAAATACCTGCAAGAACACTCAGTAGCTGTCTCTCTTCCTCTTCAGGAAAAGAAAAGTCTCAAAGCAGTCACTGAAATGGTTTTGTCCTGTTTCAGGTTTAAACTTACAGCAGCATCAGAAAACAAAAATCTACAGTGCTTTCATAGCCTCATACTCAGTTTAAAATCCCCATCACTGATCCCACCACCTCCTTCCCCTTCTGAGCAATGTCAGAAGGCTGTCCATCAGCCATGATGTCCTCTGCCTCAGACCAACACAGCTCAAAGATGGGTGCTCAGAGTGTTGTATTTCAGACAGCACCTGGCAAACCTAAAGGAAGAAAAATTTGTTATTTTGGTGAGACTGCAGTTTACAAAGCTAGAGTGGCACCAAGTGGTGAGAAGATGAATTCTGGTCTTACTATGTGTATTTTTTCAATCACACTAGAAGCCACACTTGACATAAGTTAAAATAAGATGGTTTGGCAGCTCACTTTTACCGGAGAGCCCAGGATTTCTGGAATTCATACTTAATCCACACACACACACAAAAAGAAACAATAGTAGAACTTCCCACAGAGGACTCTTAAGTGAGTAAAGTTCGGAATTACTAGCTAGACAAAAAGCATCTGAATGTCAGTAATGAGTAGGAAGTGAACAAAGACATTCTAATTTTCATAATCAGATACAGCCACAGTTAATCTTTATCTGACCATTTGACTTCTCCCACTCAAGGCCACCCTATCCTCCACATTGGAGCCATTGCATCTCTTACTACATTCTAAAAGCAGCACCTTTGTATTTATTTGCCTCCTTTCTACCATCTGTGACATCCAAGGCACCCCCATTCTTAAAATGTCTTGCATGCTGCCACTTCTCATAACACCTCAGAAACAAAGGAACAAATAAAAATTAAACAAAACAAAAAACAAAACAAAAAGCACCAAAAACCAAGCCACAAAACAGCCCATACCAAGGAAGCTGTGTGCCTCCCTCTGCCCAGTGATAATAACCATACACTTCATCTCACTCTTCCCCCCAAAATACACCAGACTTGTAATCAAACCCAAGGAACAGAAGACAGATTAGTAGTTCTCTGAATAATAGCTTAAAAAAACCCCAAACCAAAAAACTAGTAAAACACAGACATCTCTCCACCCCACATTCCAGTGCTGTTCTTCTCAATAAAAAATACCCTACAGCTATTTCAAGGGCATCAGTGCCTTATTTCTATAGAAAATGAGAGATTGCTTTCATCATGCATTCGTACTGGCTAACACTTACTAGGAGCTGTTATTTACCCAGGCAACTGACAAAAGTGCTCATTCACATGGAACAAAGTATTTGATGTTAAACACTTGTTGGCTACTTTGGTCCAGTTTTTCAAGCAGTAAAAGGCAATTTCACCTTTTGCTTGGTTTAACTGATATTCTCAGGATAGAAGAGTCATTATCATGGGAACAGTAACTAAACCTAAACCAGAATGAATATGCTCACAAATCTAAAAAAATAAAATGTAATTACTATTGTGACCAAATCCTTAAAAATATATGAATAGGAGATACGTATAATAAAAAAAAAAAAATCACAGACAAGGTCAGTTAAGTAATTTACAAGTTATTTCAATATCTACAGAAAAACAAGTACTGGAGAAGTGAGGAACTAAAAAGTGAAGCCCTATTAAAGCAGGTCTTTGTTGCACCTGATATATCAGAGTAACCATGGGCAGGTTTATGATATACCTCTAATGCAAAGATGACAGCCCAAGACTGCAGCGGGGGTGAGACTCCACTTAAGTAATTCAAAAAACAATATAGGCTCTGAGGTTCTAACAGCCAGAAAAGTCCCTGAAGCTTTTGACCCCCTTCAGTTGCACAGGTTGTCAGTAACATGATCACATTAACGGGATAATTAGGTGGTTTTGACTTCCACGTAGCAATGCTCAATCTTCACTTCAAAAAAGAGATGATACAAAATGTGAGCTATGAAGATATCTACTACTCAAAACCACTAAATGTCTCTTCCTGCTTTTTAAAATTTAAATTCAAGGTCAGGTGGTTACATTCTGTGTGTGAACATCCCAACTGCAAATTAATGCTTTGTCCATAAGCTCAGCTTTCTTTCTTACTTTTAACAGATGGCAGCAATGTTGATCTACACATTAACAGCAAATGATTTCCAATTCCAAAACAAGAGAAATGATCTTTGTATCATTTCCCACAGAGAGGTAATTAATGGATATTTGCAAGCTGCTTGGAGATCCTCCAGTAAGGGGGGTTTTTTTGTTTGCTTTGGAGTCCTTTTTGTGGTGGTTTTTTTTCTTCTTCTACCTGCTGTGCAATATTTACAGCCTGTATTTCTTACAGTGTTGCACAGTTTACCTTCGTTAGATTCCTCAGACATAATTTCATTCTCTCGCGCTTAAAAGCAAGCTTCACTGAGATTTGTTGCATCTGAGGCACCACTACCTTCACTTCCTGTCCCAGACCAAACAGGTTCCTCCACCCAAACTCAAACCCTTCTAAAAGCTAGAGAATGAAGACTGAAGCTATGCTGAGGGCAATTCCTTCATCACTTCCCCATCTTCCCCTACTCCAAACATTTGTCCAGTTTCACTATTGACAAGTTTTATGCTGAGACTATAAAAACTTTAGGAGTAAATTATGAACTTCACATAGTGTATTTGTACCAAGCACAACAGTCTTCCAGTCTAACGAGCCACAGTTTCTGTTAATATTTATTTATTATGAGAGCTTTGAAAGGAACAAGGTAATAGGACTGTGTTGTCTGTAAAGACACAGCTGCCCTGGTTGCTTCTATTTTGGTCACTATAAAAAATGAGAGGAAAAAACCAAAAAAAATCCTAGTGTCCAGTGAGGTTAGTATGCAGTCCTTTTGTAAACTGTACAAGGATAGCTATGCTTCCTTGGAGAAGTGGAAACTCATAATATTTTACAACAGCACTCATCTCCTTGGAGGTACGGCCACTGGTAGGGAAGTGTTTGAGAATAAAAAAATACTACCTACCAATTTATTGTAAATGAGAAGTTGCATTATTTTGAATTCTTTCATGAATGAGTGTGTATTCTGGGATAAATGGATATGAATGAATAGCTGACTAAAGTACCAAATGCTTTATTAAAGAAAAAATTATCTGAAATCAAATCTTCTTTGTTGGATGAAACCTAAATTGCAGAGGGAATATTTAACCATGTAAGGAGAAAATCCATAGATAAGGTACCACAGACTACACTTAGCAGAGCTAATTGTCTTTATCACTTGCTCTTTCACACATAAGATTTTCACTAGATAAATCCATTAAACTAAGTCTTCTCACTTTCCTTCTCTATCTGTTAGACACTGCCCAAAGAGGAATTTTTAGAAATCCAGTAAGTACCTTTTATAGTGGAACATCATAAATCAGTTATCATTGGGCTGTATTCAGTTAATCCAAATCAATTCTGCTGTCTTATGAAAATTTTCTGCTTCTAATGTTTTCAAGTTTCTAATGGAGTGTTTTGTCTAAATAACAAAATACACTATCATTAATATCCTCTGATGCAGATTTCTTGACACTTAGGCTTTAATGATAACCAAGTGCTGGCATTTGGATTGCTTGGCAGATAAAATTTGTGTTTGCGCAAGAGACCTCAAGCCAACTTCACCCTTTTGCACTAAGGCAGAAAAATCTACTGTAAATCACTCTGTGGGTTTAGCAGCATTTTTGACTGCAGCTGGTAATATTGACTTCCCAGTCTTTGATGATGACTCTCTTTCAGGTCAGGCATACTTATTTTGTCACATTTTTTGTCTACCTTCTTCAATTCCCATTTTATGGTTTTACTCCAAGTTTAGAGTTCACATTCTGAGACCACCACAGAGGAATTGACAGCTGCATTACAAGATATTGTTTACTATGAAAAATTATACATCTGTGTTACATGTGCTATACTTAATCCACCTTTTACGTCTCCTTTAGCTAATTGCTGGGAAAAAAAACCCTTCATTTTTGCTAATAACCACTTTGCACAGAGATACACAATGCAAAGACTGAAGGATAGTGGAGCAGAAGGGGTCATTTCAGTTATTGCTGTCATACATGACCATGCTTGGTTTTATTTAATTTGCTTTCAGAGAGCATTACAACTAGCTGAAGTACCTCAAAGGCTACTAATTATCCTTCTTGAAAGAAAGGAATTATAATGAGTTTCTCATAAAAGTCCATCTACTTCTTTTAGTTCTGTCTAATCACTTGCTACTTGTCTGCAAATGGATTTGGTCTCATACATAATAATAATAGCCACAGATGTTTTTCTGCCAGTCAAACTTGAAATTCAAACTTCAGTTGATTATTATGAGTAATCTACAATTTCCTCCATAATTAAGTCTTCAACTTTGTTCCCATTAACAAGTTCAATTTTGACCTCCCACTCACATCTATTAATGAAGGAGTACTTAAGTGATACATGGGAATCATGGCAGAAGAATAATTTTCCTTCCAATTCGAAGTGAAGGAGGGAATTCCAATTTATGGCAATGCCTTATAGATATTGCCACATATAGTAATCTGTCACTTTACTGGAGGAAGAAGAAGAAAGCAGTAGAACTTTACTGGACTCAAAGCATGTTCTCAAATCATGCCTAGAACTGAAGCTGAGAGAACAGAAGTCTGATTTTAAATCTAATTGACAGCTGCTTTAAGATCAGGACAGACTACGTGTTGCATAGAGGTAAAACCTTACAAAATGAAGGCCTTGTTGCCCCTGTAAAATCATGGCTCAGGCCTGTTACTTTGGCTAAGTAGAAGAGAACTGTGGGAAAGAGACACAGCTGAATTAGGGGTAGAAAAACATGCTGTATGACCATTGTGTGCTCACATTGTGATGTATGGTGGTTGGTTGAATTATGTTGGTTATGCTTTAAAACGATGTAAACAGATGACCAGCTAACTGCTTAAAAAGGCCGGGCTTTTGCAATAAAGCAGCTCTCCTTTGCACCTGCCTGGGCACTCTGCGTTGTTCTTATCGCAACAACTGTGGGCTAAGAAATAACAGGCAACAAACAAGCACTATGGCTATCTTCCCTCTACTTTTGCCTCATTAAAACAAACTACCTTCCTTCAACCACCACCAGTAAGACCCAAGGAAAAGCAGAAAATTTTCATAAGACAGCAGAATTGATTTGGATTAACTGAATACAGCCCAATGATAACTGATTTATGATGTTCCACTATAAAAGGTACTTACTGGATTTCTAAAAATTCCTCTTTGGGCAGTGTCTAACAGATAGAGAAGGAAAGTGAGAAGACTTAGTTTAATGGATTTATCTAGTGAAAATCTAATGCACATGGACAATGTTTTGTTACCCATAGTCCAATTTTAAAAGTTATTAAGATTTTAATAGGCTCACTAGATTGCTGTGTTGACTCTGACAACCTAATTTAGGCTCACTGGCAGTTTCAGAGATGCTGCATTAACTGTTGGAGTTGGCCAGTTTTAACAAACTCCTTACTTCAGAACAACCACAAACCAAAATGAATTCCGCAGAATAGCTGAGGTTAGAGGATTTGAAAACAACTGAGGGACCTGAAGAGGCTATATAGAGCCAGGACCCACAGTGAATTTCTAAACAGACCTGTGTTTGCTATGCAGGACAGAAGGCAACAAGGAATAGCCTTTTTGAACCACTGAAAGGCAAAAAAAATTTAAATCTTGGTTTTTCTTTCTGCATGCAACACACTGAGTTGCATGAAATACAGCTGAGGAAGATGTACATCCAGAAATTTTTTTTTTAATAAAAACCTCTATTTTATTCCAGAACCCGTGGTTACTCAAAACTCAGAATTGTTTTTCAGATAGAAGGCAGGAATTAAAATTCTGGTTGCTGAAATGATTCCTAGGCAGCTTTTACTTTTTGATAGTGAGGAAAAAAAAAAGAAAAATTACGTTCTGTTTGTGGGTTTTATCATCTGACTTTTTCCTCTAAATTGTTTGTTTTTCTCTCACCAGCAACAGAATATAAAAGAAGAAAGTAAAACAAAATCTTGGTATGAAGATTTCAATAGCAGTATACTTAATTCCAGCATATTTTTTAAAATTTGAAATTACATAAGTTTATAGCTGGTAACTGATGTTGTTCCTCAAGCTGCTAAATAGCATTTAGGAGTGATATTTATTACAACAGAACTTAAGACTGTTCATTTATGAAAAGGATAATTTACTCCCTCACTAAAGGTCTTTCTGAGCACTTAAGAGCAGCATGAACATCTCTAGCAGAAGCGTTGGAAAATAAAAGAAATTGTCAAAATACTTTTCCACTACCTCTTTTACATCAGCAGCTGTGAGAATTTTATTGAGAAATCATTTCCGGAAAGACAGATGATGTGCCAACTCAAAGCTATCATTAGATATTAGTACTTATTATTCATCTGAATCTACTCTTTGCAAATTACTTTTAATTGCTTTGCATTTCACCCTGACAGAACATCACCATTTCCATCCTGTGAACACAAGAGTAAGATCTTTAGAAAATGCTAACACAGCTATTTATACCTAAACAGGATCCAAGTGCTTACAAAACAAAACAAAAATAAATAAAAAGCCAAACGGAAACAAACAAAAAACTAAGACCACAACGCTGAAATGCTGGCCCCAACACCAACCTGCCCTCCCTCCTACTGTGGAGCAGGTGATTAATAGCTAAGGGGGGTTTGCTTTCAGCTCTGTGAGACAGTGAACCTGTTCAACAAATAATTCATGTTAAGGGCTACTAGGTCATTTGAAATAATTCAAGACCTGTCTTTTTACCTTGAGCACTTCGGTCTAACCCCATGTCTACTTGAGTATTCTTAGTATTTAGAAGTCCCTACAAAACCTCAATTTTGTTGCCAATACTTGCTGACTTTTTCCCTGTTAGTTACTGCCACCGGGTTCAGAACTCCTCTGCTGATTTAAGGGCATCTGCTTCATGATGTTTACACATAACATTTATTTGCAAATAAAATGAAAGAACCAGAATTTTCCCCAGATGTCTCAGTTGTTGTCTGGACTTGCCAAGGGAAAAGAAAATATGCATTGATTGGTATGATACACCAAAGCCTAAAATGTTAAATCTAGTGGTAAGAATGAAAGTTGACAAATCCAGGTAATATGCACAGTTGTCTTAATCCCATATTTTCATTTGATCTCAGGACAGTATTACCAATGTGAAGCTGAAGAATTATTGAAGGAGAAAATTAAGATATCAAGGTTCCTCCCAAACCCTAATGAAGACCCAAGGACACAATACTGATCCCTTCTAAAATTCCACCTAACTCATCCACTACATACCCTGGTAACTCTGGATGGTCCTGTCCAGTCTGCATTCCCTGGTATCCTGCTGTTTGGCCTCAGTCAATCTTGCTGCTCATTGCTTCTGTAGCAACATTTTGTCTTCCTCAGACCATTGTGTTCTACACTTTTTACACAATGCTCCCCTGGTGAGGGAGGCTCAAAGCCATCACAATATGCCACCAGTACTGTCCTGGGGCATTTCACTTCATACCATCTTTCCTTACTATCGCTTTGAATTCTTTGTTTTGAGCTGGGTTCCCTTTGTAATGTTTACCTTAATGAAGACAAGATTAAGATGACAATCGTAACATTTATATTCTAGATGGCAAAGTTCAGAAGAATGCCTTATCTGCTTCTGCTTGTTGGGAGTGAGGTTTCTGCCATCTCAGAGTTCATCATGCATACACTGAAATGTGAATTCTGCTTGTTTCACCCACAAATCCTCAGGTGAATTTGAATCACTGCAGCCTAAGATAGACATACTTACCTAAGTTCACCTTTTTTTTCCGATTGAACTTGCTGCTTAGCAAGAAGTCCGTTATCAGCATGTGCCAGCAGCTGGCAAAGCTATGAGACACCAGGGTTCCAGAGTGAGCTCCAGCCTACAACATGCACCTCCAGCTGGATAACACTGACTTCACTGAAACGACTCATCAGAGGGACTGCTGCATTTATCACAGGAAGGAAGAGCAAAAGGAACGGCTAGTGTCCACACAGCAACAGCTCAGAACAAACTCATTATTATTCATACTACAATATCAAATACAAAGATGTGCAGCTTTCTTGAGACCCACAATGAAAATACTGAAGATGATTTAAATTAGCAGATGCCAAGTTGTTCAGCAGCAAAGGACCAATTCCATCTTCACATCAAAACTAAATCACACCAAAAGCCAAGCACTTACTTACATATTAGTGATTTGATCCAGTCTCACACTCAAATTTCATATGGCACTCCAAAGACACACAAAGTCTCATTTGAAGTACAAAAATTTGCGTCTTCCATTTATTTCTCCTCATCTCTCTAAACATAAATCAGAAATGACCAAACTCCAGAGAGCTCTGTCAAGTCTCTGAACAGGGAACACTTTATTAACCTCATTAAAGCACCTCCCTTCCCATATATACTGTTTAACTCCACATTTTATCCTCCTCTTTTCAGCACTGAACCACAGCTACATTCACCTTTGTTCCTTAGCACTACAGCTAATCTGGATACACCAGCACATTCAACAGCACCACAGTACTCAGAAATTTACTTCTCCCTTGTGGAAGTGTTCTGTCCCTTGTAATACAAAGAAGTCACACACCTAAAACTGTCCAAACCACATGATACAGTGGATGAACAATATTAATACACTATATAGTCCTGAACCAACTTGACAGGGTAAGGGCAGTAAGCTACACCTCTAAAATTGTCAGAGAAAAGACATGCACACAAGTAACCACTCCTAGTATTGGTTAAAGTTTTTAAACATCATAGTACTGTCACAAAGAAAAAAATCATAAGAAGCCAAGACACCAAGTAATTTTACGTGGCTCTGAAATTGGTATTGCCTGAAACACAAGTCTAAGTTACTGCATGTTTGAGAAAAAGATCCATGTATGCATGATACAACTTCTTTGTATGAATCAGCAAGGAGAGATGGACATTTAACCTATTTCATGAGCTGTGCAGAGTAGATATCTTCCAATTGCAGTAATGGTGTGTATTAAGTGGCAGGAGGGAAACTCCATTTCAGGGGCTCACAACATACCTGCATTGCAACAGCTACAGTAAAGCAGGAGAGCTTCAGGGGACTGGCAGGGGGGCACTGCTGAGCCACATCATGGATGGACCATGAGCCTGAATTAATACCAATGCCATCACATTCACCTTGTGGGCAGGCACATAAAACATTTCCATGAAAATCAAGTTCGGAACACCACTATGAAACAGACATTTTAAAGTAACTACCAACTCTACTCTGCCAACATCACAATACATCTCTTTAAACATCAGCTTTATCAGTCTAATTAGTAACCTGTATCATCACGACGATGAAAAGAACATAAACCATTTTATGTATTACATACACAAAATATATATATCTACTTTCAAATCCCATACAAACTACCTGTCACAACTAAGTCATTCACTGTGAGAAGC
This sequence comes from Platysteira castanea, assembly GCA_013397175.1. Taxonomy (NCBI): domain Eukaryota; kingdom Metazoa; phylum Chordata; class Aves; order Passeriformes; genus Platysteira; species Platysteira castanea. The sequence goes on along the minus strand of VYXC01006180.1, from coordinate 16,321 downwards.
CGATATACACTCACACAACTTTATTTAAACTAAGATAATTGGCACACTGCTGCTAGTGGGCAAATCCTGACTATACATTATATTGCACTTCCCAACAATTTTGATGAAAACTACAGATAGAGACAGATTATAATGGGAACATCTAATTGAAATTCATCTCCCTTTTGCCTTGAATGGAAGACACGCTGCCTGAGCCCTGAAACATATTCAATTTCGTTCAAATTGCATGCAGATTTTCAGGTAAAACTGAATTTATTAAAAAAAGTTTTGGACACTCCTGAAAGACTTCAGAATGCTGCAAATGCTTTATAACTGTATTTTTGGCATCTGTGATTCTTCTTCAGAAAAGAATCACTTTCCTGAAGGAAAAAGCTCTTTGCCAAAACAAGGAGAAATATAAAGCCCACAGAGGTCTTATCCTTTTCATGGGAGTGGCATTTTCCACTGACATATTCAGTCACTCCAGGTCCTTGTGTGTTGTGGCCTGTAATTTCTGCTGGTGGAAATGGCAGCCGTAGCCTTCCCAGAGACCACAGCGGGGACTCCTTGGGGAGAGAAGCTGTTTCACTTCTCATACCCGCTTTCGGACTTCCCTGCACGGCCCCAGCTAGCTCTCAACGCCGCAACACGGCAGTGGCAAAGGAGGCAAGAAGGCTCCCTGCATTCGGGCTGCAGGATATCTATTCACATGGCTCTCAGAGGCAGAGAGAGGGCCACGTGGCAGCAGGCTGGACCCCCCATGTTGGAGAGCACCAGCACGGCCGTTTTCCCCATGCAGAGAGGCTGTCATGTGGTCTGAGGCTGGATTTTGTGTGGGGATGAGGGGGGCGGAGACAGCACATGGACTAATGGTCCAAGGCACAGGGGCGGTACAGGGGCAAGGTTAGGGTACAGAACAAATGGGGAGAACCCAAAGGAGTGGTTAGGAATAGGGGCAAGGGGAGGGAGGACAGGGAAGGCAGGGGGGCAGGGAGTTTAGCAAAAAGGGAGTGGGAAAACAGACCTCTACACTTGTGGATTCATTGAGGTATCAGCTCTTATTCAGTAGGGTTCCTTCCAACACATTCCCATCAAAACACAGACAACTCACCTGTCTTTCCCCTTTCAAAATCATCATGTGACTCGAAGTAGCAGCTTTTGTGTTTTGCAGGGTTTTTTTTTTTTTTCCTGTTTTGGTGTTTTTCAAGTGAGTAGATTCAAAGCTTCCAGTTATACAGAAGCTTTAGAGGGGAAAAAAAATCCAAACACCACCACAGCATTCCCCTTTTTTTCCATTTGGATACAATGCAGAAGTAAACTACTGTAGTACAAAAGTAGTAGTAGTACACTACAAAACTGTAGTGGTTTTGTTCACATTTTTACCTTTTGTGAGATAAGAACAGGGAGGAATGCAAAGCAGGCACCAAACTTTAAAGAATATAAAGAAGTTTATTATTAGAACTAAAAGTAAAAAGGAATAACAAGGAATTAAAGCAAAAAACCCCCTTCTTCCTCCAGCACCTCCCCCTTTTGTCCAACTCACACAAAGGATAACAGACTATGATCTTGGTCAGTATAAACCTTCAGAACACTTCTCCTCCCCCATCCTCCTCCCTCCTTCCACTTATAATATAAAGACACAAACCTGGAATTATTTCAGTGAGTTTACCATTCTAAAATAGTCTTTCATCAGTTCATTTAGAGAGAGGAGTCTCTTTTGTCCATGATAGGAGCTTTTCCACAAGAACAGTCTTCTCATGGCATCAACGTCACAGCACAACAGCCGCCCGGGATGGGTTTCTGTTGGCATATGCGAGTCCCTTTCCTTGATTACAGGTGTCCTCACAACTGTTTTTGAGGGTTCACTTGTAGCTAATGGGGTACAATTTTAAGAATGAGCTGTTCAAGAGCAAAGGTTCTCTTCATCTATCTCTAGGATCATCTTCACCTCGAGGAACAGAGGTTTTCTGATAGTCCAGGCAAAGTGTTCAATTGCTTAATGCTCTATATCTCCACAGCAGCTATTCCAAAAGCCCACACTGAGTCCCTTTGGGTCTCTGAAATACCCGCCTCGGAGGAAGTCTATGCCCAAAATGCGCGGGGCCTTTGGACCAGTCACAGTGAGGTGTCCACACATTTCCACTCAGGCTCGCCTCAGCTTCCACTAGGGTCAAATCTTGTGATAAACAGATTCTACCCCTACATGTTGTGATGGGATTATGGTACACTGCGCACCAGTGTCAACCAAGGCATCCAAAAAAACCCACGGTTTTCCCTGGCCTCTACCTGGCTAGAGGCAGGGCCTCTATGTCTGGATATCCTTTTCATGGTAATCGGCACTCCCATCATTTCCAGCAGCTTGGCTACAGGCAACTTTGCCCGTGGCTATAGTTGAAA
>VYXC01006180.1:2114-13758 GCA_013397175.1 Platysteira castanea | reverse complement strand
ATCTCGGCCTGCATAGAGCAGCGGGCTGTGGCCCGGCCCTGCCAGCCGAGCGGGCCAGGCCCCGCTGGGCACAGCCCTGGCCTGCAGGGCCAAGCAGCAGGCCCAGGTTACCTGTGCCAAGGCCAGAAAAGCAAGGGGGAGATTCCCGCCTTGTCTGGCTTTAAATGATGTCTTTACAGAGGCGTAACAGCTTCTGAGTGGCTTAACAGAGCTGTCAATATCCAAATTAGTCAAGTGATTTGTTCTATCAAGTTCTGGAGGAGGTTACAACAGCTCCTTGCATCAAACATCACTTCCCTAGCTGGTAGAATATTTTTTCCTCCTTAACGAAAACTTCAAGCTGTGCTAACCTGTGACATTCTTACAATAAAACCTATAGCAAACCCAACTTAAATGTGAACAGTAATTATCTGACCCTCCATAAAGAATAAAATATTGAACAAGATGTTTGAAGAAGTATGTGAAACAAATAGTAGCTAACACTGCCTTCCTCTTCCTGCTATTTATTGATATAATCCCTTTTCAAGTTAAGTCAATGAAGAGTCTGCTCTGTTATGTAAAGTGATCATTAATCCAATTACATGATGGAAATTGATACTCTCTTACTTCTGCTGTTTTCTCCAAACACCAGGCACGACAGAAAAACAAAAATCTCCTCTAACCATTACATGCACATAAAAATCAGCAGTGTTGAATACCAGGACCCTGCCCTTCAGTGCCATGACTACAAAGTCAGAGTGCAGGAATATGGAAATTAAGGATGCTGACAAGTAGTTGACCATGTGATATTAGCCCACATTCCTGCCCACTGCTCAAAAGACATAATCAAACGAGGATTTTATTTTTGTTTTAACCAAGGTTAGGCAGAGAAGTAAAAGGTTACCAGAAGAAGACAGAAATTTAGAAATCAACCTGATAAATGAAGGGATCCTGGACTCAGAGTTTGGACATCTCTTATTATCAGGGTTCAAGAATTTGTTACTGCATTTGCTGTTAATGTATACACACAGGGAAGTAGTAGAGGTGTTATTTTTAAGAAACTACAGGTAATAGAGAAGTATTTATCACTGCTTGAGAAGACAGTGACAAACCTACTTTCTATCAGTGTGGTTTTGAAATGGAGACTTTCCCTTTTGCTGTTTTTGTTCTCTTAATAAATCAAATAATACAGAAGGGTTTACTCCACTTCCCTGCATTTAGGCAACAATCATTAACGTAAGCTGAAACACTCTTAATTTCCACATACTACTCCTCATGAGAGGAAAAAGGTCGGATGGCAAGAGCTACAACAACAGCAGGCCAAGCCTACTAACACAAATGCTGCAGGCACTGAACTCTGAATCTGGGATAACTCTCAAGGTATTTCTCAGAAGCTGGCAGAAGATTACAGGACAATTCCAAGGAGCAAAAATGAAGAGATATGGAAAATTTTTATACAGTATAATACCCATAGGACAGGACATGCAGTCATCCAGCTCTTCTGGTGTGGTATCCTCAGCCATTTCTTACCTTTAGTAATAACCAGCACTACAATAAATATACAGGTACTATACAAGGAAAAGGGTAACTGATATAAAATATTAGTTTCTGATGACACTGAGACCCTTTAGTTGCCTAAAAGGGTACTAGCAATGCACACCTCAAAGATAAGAGCAGAAAGTTGCTTGATGTATACACACATGAATTATTGACACTGGGAAACTTTCTGTATGAGAACCAGTGTGGATCTCCTGGAAGCATAAGCAGTCAGAAAACACACTAAACTAACCATCTGTTCCTCTCTGATAACATGAAATTAAGTAATTTATTTTTTCAGCATTTAAACCCTCTCCCTTCTCTTCATATTAATCAAGGATGATTATGCTAAATCCAGATGTAGTTAACATATTGTGCGCTCAAGTGAGCAATGTCCTTTCAGCACAGGACTTGCCTTCTGGCCACCCACCCTCAGAATCTCAGCCATATTGCCCTGAAGACCCTGTTTGCCTGAAAACCCTGTTCCAGGCCTGCAGGCTGGGAAAGCATTAAGACATTTTGTACAGTGATTAACTGAACAACACAGAGAATTACACACTGTCCTGTGGGCCATGGTAACCACACACCCCTGAGATGATACACACATCTGGCTGCAGCTCCTTCCTTCTGCAGAACACAGCCCTGCTTATTTTAAACTTTTGGCTTGGTGCAGTTTTAAAACAAGACATTTACCATAGTTTTGCAGAACTTTCTGAGGTGGGGTGTTTTGCTTGGCTTGGGTTCGGAAGTTCTTTTGTTTTAAGACGAAGAGGCTGCATTGGGAAGAGAATATTAAAACAGCAACTCAAGGCACCACAGGTCTGCATCCCACAGTAATGCATTTGGAATTCCAGAAGCCTCCAACAGAAAACCTTTGCACATTCTGGTGCTGCACACAGACAGCCCATCCCTTTCAAGATGACACATTCTCATCTGCAATGGCTTTAGGATTAGCCTCTAGGAACTCATTAGAAAATTAGTCCAGGTTTTCAATGGACTAAAGCTTTTTGCCATAAAGGTAGATATGATACATTCTTTTAATAGCATGTTGTCTGTATTTTTCCAGGAAAAGAATGCCAACTTAAGATATCCTGAGCTAAGGTCAGCTTTTGTTTTGTAGGTTTTGATTTATGACATTTCTGCAGTCTCTACTGGCATTTCTTTGAGGTGCCAAAAAGCCCTTGATTCTCATATATATTTAGCCTTTTTTCTATTTGCTTTTACTATGAAAGCATAGAGGCTGGATTGAACTGTTCATCCCACTTGTAAACCAAGAACAAAGTCCCATAAAGCTCAGCAGCTTACCTTCACTTGTCTTGCAGACCCACTCATCCCTTCATATCAAATTACTGCTCTGAAAAGTGAAGGTGTGATTTATACCAGGTCACTAACGGCATTTTTCACATGATAATTACTTAGTTCCAAAAACTGCACATCAAAACCAGTTTTTATTATTTTACTTGCAAGTTAGCAGCATTAATTTTTCACTGAAAATCCACGATTTAGCTCAGATTCACCTGAAACTTAACCATGATTTCTAACAAAACAGAACACTGCAAAAAGTTCCAAGTGCATCCCCACTTCTAGCAGCAGTGTTGAATAAACTTGGGTAGGATAATGGGAAGTGGAATAAAAAACAAAACAAAACAAAACATTTAACCTCAGTGAAGCTACAAGGTAAGGTTTTAGAAAACTTGAGGTTTGGAAGATTAGGAGTCCTTTACCTGGGCCCCTGGAAATAAATCTGTGTTGACATTAAAATTTTAACTTTCCCATTTCTTGATTTCTCTGATGTGAAACTCTAGTTGTACAGAACAAAACATGTATCGCAGCTGAATTAATAAAAATACCCTCAAAACTATAATGTATTTCATTTGTATGTCCTTATATTGGAGAGGAGTGGTAAAACAACTTTATAAATATGAATTTCAAAGTAATACACACTACTCCCACAAACAAAGACCCTACTATACAGTATGAGGAACCTATCAAACTGATACTTTTATGGGCCATCTGAATAGAAATCGATGCAGCACTCAAAGCAGCAGAAAACTCTCAATATAAAAATACATACTTTATTTTCATCTCACTCCATTTTAATGTTCCTATTTGTTACAGGTTAGTATGGTTTGGGGTTGGACCTCATTCTAATCAACTCAAATCATTAGCCAACACAGCAGTCAAATAAAAATACTATGAAGCAAGTTAAAGTTTATATGCAGGTAGAGTCAAAGACTCTGGGTCTATAATAAATTCTAGTTTTCCAAAACTTCACACTTTCCACCTAATTTTGCTATGATTTATGAGTCAGTCTCCTGGGTGTTACCTGTATATAAAAGAAACATTAACTCAGCAGAGGCAACAGTTTGTTTTTTAATAATAAAAAATGCATATTTTTTATACCATTATTGCTTAGGAAATTAGATAAGATCCTTTCTAATACCCTGCACATGGGATACTGTAGCAAACCACTTAACAGGCAGTAATAGAGTATTGACTGGGAACAGGGATAATGCAAGACAGTGCTCCCCCAGCGCAGACAGTCTCATGCTCTTAGAGCCCTGTAGTAATATGTTTGTTCCACATTAACAAAAAAATTTTGGAAAGAGTTTACCACCTCTAAGGCATAAAAAGATCAAATTGAAATGAAATATTTTGTGGTTATTTCATAATAAACACTGTTCGTAAGAATCAGTGTTTATTTAATAGACAAAAAATTGTAGGTTTTTTCCTCTTGTCTGGAAGGGCTCTGTGACTGGGGTTCCGTAGAGTGCTGTATAAGCACCACAAGAAGGCAATACAGCATTTCCCACAAAAGGCCCCCAGAAATAGATGATCATCATAAGGCATGTGAAGAGCTTTCTGCCTGTTTTGAAAGTCTTCTTCAGTTACTTCTGCACAGATATGACCAGGTATATGTCACAAGAACAGGACAGTTGGGATGACTTGTTCTGCAGGCACAAGGCCCAGCCAGCAGAGCTCAATCCACAGGGAAATGTTCTCTGAATTTCCTCACACCAATCTGGACCAACCAAAACTTGGACCAACACCCCAGAAGATCCTCATCAGTGCTGCCACCTCAGAGTTACAGCATGAAGGGATCATTGGGACACCTCCACTCCTCCCACTCTCCTGCAGCAGTAAAACAGGCAAGGCTAACCCTTTAGGCTTCCCTCATCTTCTCAGAACAAGCACAACTGTCCCCTCTCCTCTTTATGTGGAAGAGCACAGTGGAGTTACAGAAAAGCTGTGATTCAGCTTGGGGTTGACTTTTCTTGTAGAAACATATCTCGATGTAAATATCCAACAGGCACATAAATTGCAAATAATTAATTCCCCCAAACTTTCACATGCACTGCATCTCACTCTGCCTCTGAAGTACTACTTCATTAAAAGAAGCCCCATCTTTTTAGAAACATCTGTACATATAGTGAGAAAACAAAAATCTCCACACAAAGCAAAGCTATCTGCTCCTTTCAGAGGGAGTTTATATTTGCTTTAGAAGGACAGAGACAATTTGTAATTTTGCCAGAGTTTGGTTGGCTGGACATTTTCTATTTATTCATTTGTTTTTTAAAGTAGAGTTAGAGGTATTTTGCTGTACTACATTCACCCTTGAGTCCTCCTGACAGGGGTTCCTCATTTTCAAAATCACTGCTTTCTATTTTTTCTAAATATTTCTGTCTCCCAAGCCAGCACATAAAAGATACATAGAGAAACCCACAGAGGGCTTACTGACATAAAGGAGAAATAAATGGCTGTACTGCCTTTGCACTGAATGCTGTCAAACGCAAAAAGTGAAAGAAATAAGAAAAATGTTTTCCAGATGCAATGAACTTGAAAAGAATAAGGAGGTGTACTACACCCATAAATGTTGAAGTAGAACTGTTTGGAGATCAGAGACAGAAGAGGAAAAGCAGCAGTAGACAAAGGAGAATTAATATTCTGGGCATTTTTATCCTTTTTGGAGGTGGATAACTGGAGAAGAAACTAAATATTTAGCTGACAAATTAAAATGTACAGACTATTTCTCCCACAATGCACAAGGTGTTTAAATATTTGCAACATGGGAAATGCACTTAGCAGAAGGGAGACATGAATCAACAAAATGTCAGCTCTCATGAGACTTCAAAATATTTTTATTTTCCATAGAAGCATTTGAAGAAAAGGGAGAGAAAACTTTTTTCTTTTCTTCTTCCTTGTTAGAAAGGAATATGTGAAACAGGTCACTTGACAAACGGTTTTGCTTTTCTGACAAACATTTTTCACTGAAAGCAATTTCTTGGGTCCAAATTTTAAACTTCAGATCATGGATTTTAAGCTGAGTTCTAGAACTCTTCCTTAAAAATTTCAGCTTTTACCATGAGAAGGGACTGATCTGCATAAAGGCAACGTTTACTCCCATGTACATACAAGCTTTGTTCCCCCCTAAAATACCACTACGTGGAAAATTATAGATCAAGGCATCGAAGCGCTTTCCATCATGAATACAGATCACAAAATGTAGCCTTGTGCACATTACCAGAACTTACCAGGTAATTTTACTTAATTTTTAAATAACTATTTCAGTACCTGTCCCATTTATAGCTATAAGCTAAAAAATCACTTCAGTTTGATATAGCTCAAACCTTAGGGTATATGCAACAATGATGAGTTGAAACACTTGCACTGCAAAAATGTTATGAGTCCTCGAGGAAGGGGATTTAAAGGTGCCTTGGGAGAAGAATCCTTGTTCCATTGGTGCTGACTGCAAGACAACCTTCAAGTTCCAAATATTGTAATCAAGCTTGTTTTGACATCAACAGCCATAATCCACATGAAAAAGACCCAGACAAAAATAAAATCATTTGAAAGTTTGTGTTTCTGCTCTCATACAGCTGCATCCCAAGCTCTTTTAATATCAAGTTAGCCAAGGGGGAAGAGGACACAGTGAGCACCTGCTTGCTTTAAGGCAGCCCAAGGCCCTTCACTTGGTGCAGGCAAACACCCTTGCAGCATTCTTTTCAGATGAATGCAACACAGCTAACAAGCAGGAGTTTCGGAAGAAAATCTCTCTGGTATTTAGAGTAATTTGTGGGTTTGACCTACTAGAGTTTAGAAGACCTCCCTTTCTCCAGTGCTAAACAACTAAAAATATTTTATTTAATTACATTAAATAGTAATTTAAATTTTAAATTATATTAATGACATTTAATTTTTGGTCCTTTTAGAATTATGTCAAGAAGACCTTGTATATGTGAAGACAGACATAGGAACACAGTAGTCTCAGTGAGGAAATGAATGGTTGAAGGCCAACTCCCCAAGACTCAGTGTAAAATGTAACTTCTTCCTATTTCCATCTCAAACGTCATCTTCCTGCATACTATAAAACAAAACACTTAACCGTTCTTTGTCTCAGCTCTCCCAACAGCTACACTTTGAGGTGTTGTACAGCTTATAACATCTGCGAAGTGCTTTTTACTTCCTTACTGTGTATCAGCTGAGAAGAGCAAAAATCGTACTGCAAATAAGAAGATTTTTTTCTGATTTCTTTGGAGAGTGATAAATGGGGCATGAATGAAAAAAACACATTGATGTAGAATTAACATAGATGAAAATCTAAACTTAATACAGGTTGAAATACAAACACCTGAAATACAAACAGACACTATACAGTAGCAGCTCAGCTATCGCTATTTAGATTCCACATCTGGGGTAGCAGCAGCAGACTACAGAAGAGAAAACTCTTTGCAGTGAGTAAAAAATAAATCACTTCTCGGGGTCAGTCAAATTTGAAAGTAACCAACTTTTTTCAAAAGCCTGTCAATCAGTCTCACACTACAGAAACAATGCATTCCTCTGCTGTCTATAGGTGACAAGAGGTCTGATGAGGTAATTCATTTACCAGCACTGCTGCTGCTCCAAGTGAAGACAAGTGGGACTGTGCAAATTGAGCTAATCGTCAACACTTGATCAACTCAATTAGCTCAAATCAACCCAAGTGTTTCTCTGTCTGCAGTTACAGCTCAACAGAGCTGCAGGCAGGCTACAGCGGCAAATTACACACAAGGAAATGCAGATTTGCTCTGCCTACCCTCCAAGGTGGCCAGATGTTACCTGGTTTGAGAGTTCCACAACTGTGTTAGCAAAACACCCTGCCCTGCTGACCTGGCCTACATAAATCCTTGCCTCTGTGAACATGAACTGGGAATATGTCAAAGGAAGCTATTTTGTTCCTAATTAAACAAAATAATACACAATCAGTGCCAGTATTCTAGGAACAATTTCTGCACAAAACCAGAGACTATTCCCGCCTAATATAGGTCTCAACTATTTCTATGCAACAAGATAGAACTGCTTTGTAGAATAAGAGAATCCCATCTTGGATAACCTTGGTGAATTTGTCCTGAGATTCCAAGGTGCAATCTCAGAGGAAATGAGAAGAAACACAAGCAGCTTGTCCACTTGGCTCCCCCTTCTCTCTGCTGCCAAGAAATCATGCAGGCCACTGAGACATGGACAGATTACAGCACTGAAGAGTATTGGTGATTTTATTGATGAGGCTCTCAAATCATTACTAAACCAAAATATGTTGCTCCCTCCTCAGCTAGTCAAATGGACTGATGACTATTATCTCAGCCATGGCAGATGATAAATGAGGCTACCTTACCCAGTCAGGTCCTTGACCCAAATTCACAGTTAGTCGGTGACCTAGCCAAAACCTTGGAGGGAACTGTCTAATGATGCTTGTCATGACTCAAACTATTTCTTGGCAACTCTACTTGCAACTTATCTGCCAAAACAGGTATTCTTCAATAATCAACACAGCTGCCAGGGCACCCTGTTTGTCCTCAGTGGTTAATATACAATTCTTTATAGTTCCACCAAGTGCCTCAGTTTTCTTCTTTCAGTGACAGAACAAATGGTGCTGCTTCACACAAACTCTAAAAAAGAAAACAAAAAACCCCCCACACTGGTCTCAGTCAGGCTCTTACAACAACAACCCAAATGCCTATCTGAAATTATCTTTTTACTGCACAAGGCACTGTACAAACATATGGATAGTAAAGAATCAGATTTTGAAAACACCCAAATTGGACAAAGCTGAAAAATTACCATCTGATTTTAGGAGTGAGGTCAGGGCAACATCAGACTAAGATTCCTGCTAAACATACAGAAGAACTTGACACACCCACAAAATAAAATGCTTTCTGCATTCAAAGATTAAGTATGTTGTAGTTTGGGAGGGTGGGGTTGTTGGTTTGGTTTTTGGGGGTAATTTTTTTTTGGTGTTTTAATTGATCAGCTTTCAGTTTGGTTTGGTTTTGGGGGTTTTTTTTGTTTTTCTTTCTTTGAGGAGGAGGGAGATTTTGTAGGAGTTTTGTTTCCTTGAAAAATATTTCCTTTCACAGCTGTGGCAGGCTGACTCCTGCAGGACTACCCACTTGTGTAACAGCACATTTCTGTTCAGCCTTTAGGCACAGACAAATCAGAGCCAAAATGCTGGGGGGAAGAAAACATGTAACTGAATTCCAAGTCTGTACTGGTTTTGGTCAGGATAGAGTTAACTTTCTTCATAGTAGCTCTTACGGTGCTGTGGTTTGGATTTGTGCTGTGAACAGCATAGACAGAGGCATATTTTACCTACTGTGGAGCTGTGCTCACTCAGCCCCAGGGCCTCCTCCCTTTCCCACACTGCCCCACCAGGGCGCAGGCTCAGGGTGCACAAGAACCTGGGAGGGGACACAGCTGCGACTGCTGACCCCAGCTGACCCCAGGGATATTCCAGACCACACAGCATCATACTCACCAATAAAAGCCAGAGGAAAGAACTAAGGGGAATGACATTCAGTTTTGTGGGGCTTGTCTTTTTCATGTCACCTTTATGTGTGACAGTGCCCTGCTTTCCTGGAGATGGCTGAGCACCTGCCTTCCCATGGGAAGCAGAAATTAATTCTCTATTTTGCTTTGCAGTTTGTTCAGTTTTGCTTTATCTATTAAACTGCCTTTATCTCAACCAACAAGCTCTCTCATTCTTACATTTCTGATTCTCTCCTCCATCCTGCTGAGAGAAAGCAAGAGAGTGGCTGCCAGCCAGGGTTAAACCAAACCAAAACCTCAAAACAAGGCACCAACTACAAATGCAATACACTACTTTATGTTTATTAATATTCAAGCCACATATTATTATCTTCCACACAGTCACCCAAGCAGAAACAAACAGATATACCTTACAGGGGTGTTATGAGATTAATTAGTTAATAACTAGAAAACAATTTGAAGGTGTAATGCCATGTTACAGAAATGCTAAGTACCATAACATTATATGTGTAGAAATGAAGGTGAGCATGCCAGAAATCCCAAGACTGACTGCATACAGAGTAATTACAGGAGCAGTTCAAGTTATTTTCTTGCTTAATGTAACAATCCATGTCCCAGCCCATCAAACCATTGTTTCCAAGGAGTGAATATTGAGTGGAACTAAGAGCTCACAGTAATGGAACTGTTCTCTGGAGAACACAATATGTATCACTCATAAGAGATACAACTGGAACAGAGCAAACTTCAAATGAGCACAGGATCCAGGGTGAAGCTATTCTTTTATCCATGCCAGGACTAGAAAAATTCTAAGAGAAGCTTAAGAAAAAGCATCCCAAAAGAAGGGTTTTAATCCTATCTTCCATGCCAGTGCACTGCCTATTAACCTCACTGTACTGAGGGAGTACAGCATTAGCAGAGATGCCTCAGAACCTGCACTTTAGGAAGGTTTCCTTACACACATGCACACGAACATGCAAATATTCGAAGTAAAGGCCAGATTAGGCTTCAGCTTCATCAGATTTAGCTCAAGGAATGACAGGAATTCCACAGAACTGACTGCAATTGTTAAGAATGAAATCATCTTCAAACTCCAAGAGGTCCTGTTCTGAGCTTAGCAGTGTCCAGAGCAGAGCCCAGCTCCAGTTCAAGCCAGTTTTACTACACAACAGTATTAACTGAGCTACGGAGTAAACTTTGAAAAGTGAAAAGGATGATGAAGCAAAGAAAAAATTCAAATAAAAAAATATATATGTGCTCACATTACTTCATATCTCTACATTCCTATATAATTTTTCAGCCATGTCTAAGTTTAAGATTCCTGTGAAATTGTCCTCTTGCACACTTCCTGACACTACTGTGTAACTGAACAATGACATGATACTCCCCAAATCTGCACACTTAGTCACACTCATCAACCAGCTCACCTTCAATTAAAAAGAAAACTGAATTTTGGAAGGAGTACATTTTAGCCTTTATCAAACTCTCTTCTCTCTACAATGCTAACTACACAGCCTCACAAGATCAATGTTCTTCGAAGAAGAATTCTGGAAATTATGTCTATCAGGTATGTAACGCACACATCTTACAGCTGGTAAGAACAAAAGGGAAGTGGCAGCAAGCTGACTCTGCAATACTATTGCCTCTTGAACTCTCCTACTTACAAAAGTGAAACTTAAAGTAACCCAGACTTTAGAGACAAAACTCTCTCAACAAGCACAACAGTGCTCCTGCTGCTCTACACCATTTAGTAGGTACACTGAATGAAGTAAACAGCACCAGGGCTGAAATGCTGGGTCAACTTGAAAACACCAGTTCTGGCTCTCCAGTATTCAGAGACACACATGAATGTGAGAACAAATGCCTGAGGAAATACGGTCAGCATCTCCCACACCACTTGGATAGATGGTAACTGAATGCTCTTAGTCAAGGAGATGCACAAAGTTGATATTACAGTGTGAATAACCAGAGGACAGATCAAGAGCTCACCTCCTGGACAGTGCATGAGATGAGTAACAACCTCCTCATCTCAACTGACCAAGGCATGGCTGGGATGCAAAGCTTGCTGGGCATGATCCCTTCACTCAGCTATGCATTCCAATTGTCCTCACACTCCAAGACTGCTGCAGGAGATGGGAACATCTTTCTTGTCAAACCACATGTCAGAGACTGAAAATAGTTTATGCCTCAAACATTGATATAAAGTTTTAAAGAAGCTACAACCACAGAAACCTCCTTGAAGAACTTTGGACTGTAAAACAAACTGCTGATTAGATTAAAGGAAACCCATTGTTCAGTCACCTCAGGCTGAGGGAAAGGTATGTATCCACAA
>VYXC01006178.1:11296-25173 GCA_013397175.1 Platysteira castanea | reverse complement strand
TGGCTCTTGTTTACCACAAAAATAAATCATAGTGACTGGTGATAACATAATATTTGTTAGGATGAAACTCTGTTACGTTTGATTGGACATTAATTGTCATGTCTGTGTGATGTGGAAGTGGTTTCCGTGTAAAATGTTCACCAGAAAATACGTAGTGGTGTTGAAAATTAAGTGACACTTTAGATGGTAATATATTCCCTTTGAAGTAATAAAGATGGATGAGTTTTCTCCTTATGACTACTGGGATCTGAATGACAAATATTTTGAGAACTGAAAAATAGCAGAGGATGGGGCTGCAGTTAGTGATAACTCATAATATATGTGTTTTCACTGAAATTTTCAGTATGTGTGGCATGGATCGATCCTGATCTTAGGCAGCATTTACTGAAGAATTCCTCCTGTTTGCAAGTAAAACAGCAATGACTATAGTAGGAATAACTTGGACACATTACCCAATGGTTTGGATATACTCAGAGTAAGATCTGACATTTTTGTAATTGTCAGTGAATTGAAACTGTCATGCTTATACTGGACAATGACAGTGAGCAAGTGTGGTGGTTTGAACCTGTGTTGATAGACAGTTGTTTAGACCAATAACGCTTCTTGAAATTTACATATTTAAACCGCGGGGAGACACAGGAATCTCTCTCTTGCTTCTGGTTTCTGGACAGGTAACTGGGCCTGGCCTCTCGGCCCAGCAGAGAACACGGCCACGGCTCTGCTGCGTCTTGGCCTGGTGAGGGCAGGGCTGGGCCTGCCCGCGGGGTCTGGCAGGGCTGAGGCTACAGCCCTGCTCTGTCTCGGTCCGGGCGGGGCCGGGCCACGGGCTGCGGCTCCGTGCAGGCCGGCCCCACCCCAGCGCGGCTTTGCAAGGTCACGGTCGTGCTCTGTGCAAACTGATCCTGCAGCAGAGATGACACCCCCCTTTCCGGTCCGGCTGCCACTCAGCAGAGTTCATGTGACCACCAGTGAAAGATAAGTTCCAGCTTGCAAACTCCAGCCCAGCTAAGATTAACCCTTTCAGCGCTGCAAGTTCCCCAGAAGAGATGAAACCTGCAGACATCAATCCTTTCCCAGGTCCAAGAAAAGGGAAAGGTAAAGGCATGTGAATAGACTCCATGATAGTGACACCAAAGTCAGTGAAGAAGAAAGAGCTGAAGCCTAGAGAGAGAGGAGAAAGAGGAGATGCTTCAAAACCTAAAAGCTGAAACTCTTTTGTAAAGCTATGGTGATAGACTATGATACATCAGAGACTCCCTTGTAATTTCGTGATAAGCATGGGGACTGNAGAAGCTCCATAGCATGGGCAAAAGAGACTCCTCTCCCTAAATGAACTGATGGAAGACTATTATAGAGGTGGTAAACTGACTGAAATAATCCCAAGTTTGTGTCTTTATGTTGTAAGTGGAAGGACGGAGGAAGATGGGGGGGAAAGAAGTGTTCTGAAAGTTTATTCTGACCCTTATTATTCCTTTTCTCTTTTAGTTCTGTTAATAAACTTCTATATAGTCGTGGTAGTTTGGAGCCTGCTTTGCAATTCCTCCTGATTCTTATCTCACAGAAGGTAAAAAATGCAAACAAACCCACTCCAGCAAGTGAGACGAGGCATAGGAGCCAGCAACATTTTGCTTTGGAGATGAGATGGCCTTTGTCGTATCTTTCCCCTGTCATTGCCAGAATCTTGGGGGTTTTCTTTGCATATTTGTGAAGCTCACCTGTAAATAGCATATGCATTGTCAAAAGCCTGTTGTGCTTCGAGGAACAAAAGGGAGAAAAATGCAGCCTTGAAGTTGACATCTCTTTATTTCACAGAAATTGACTAGGTTATGTCCTAGCATCAGCTGAGTATTTCTTAAAATGTACCACCATCTGTGGGGTCTAGCAAAACATTGGTTGGGTTATTGCAACCCAGAGCCTTGCACTGCTCACGTGCCTGCTCTGGCAGGGCCCATTCCCACTGCCTTCCCCAAAACTGTGATGAAGGACAGGGCTGGAATAGCAGCAGAGTGCATCATGCCAGGCATGTGTCTCTTCTTCCCTGTCTTCCTTCTTGGACAATAGTTTGGCCAGGAAAATCATCTCTTGCCACATTTCAAAATCATGTCTGTCTGCCCCAAACATTTTTGGGCTGGTCTGTGCTTTCCAGAGCCTTTCTAGAACAGTCCTCTTCAAAAGGAAACACAGACTTTGTTCTTTTTCCTTCCTTGCTGTCTTTCTCCTTCTATCTCCTCCTTTCATAGTTTCTATTTCTTTATTTTCATAGGTTTAAATACATTACACAAACGTACGAGCAACATATTTGTGTCCCATTATTTTAGAGATTAGTATTAGTTTGTGAAGCTTCATTCTTCCTCCTCATACATTTGTTCAAATTTGGTCCAGTTTTCCTTTCAAAGGAATTTATTTGGAAGCGGTTTCACTGGCACAATTATCCTACTCTTTCCTTACATAACTTACCTATATGACCAGTAAATAGTTTCCCTGTGGTTCCTTAATGACAGAGACCTCTTAAATTACATCAGTAATGAGCTCTGTGATATGATAAACAAGAAAATGACAATAAAAACTTGAGAGAGGACATGCAAATGTGTTTCTTCCTCTTCATTAAGTTAGTCTGGTTGATCTTTGTGGTCATTGATGATTGCTGCTGTGCTTCTGACAGATCAATTAATGTATTTAGGGTGGGACTATCCTGGCCAGAGAGAGCAAGAAAAAATTGTCCGCATGCCCAAAGCATTATCTTAAGAAATAAGCTGGGACACTGGATTTGCGTAAAGAGGGAACATCAGTACTGAAGAAAAGGGCTCTTTGTTCCTGGTGTTGCATATTAGTCATGAGATGAAGTGACCTTTGACTCCAGAAATCTGGGGTTTTTGGAGTGATTAAAGATTTTTCTTTTTCCTATTGTTAATGCTTTACAATTTGAGATGGTTCCTGCTTCAGCATTACTCATTTCCTCAGTGTTAAAAACCTTCTCCATAATTTTCCTCCTATTTGATTTTCTTTAAAATCATATATATTATCAAAAAAAAAAAAAAAAGCAATTGGACTAGTCTCAAGATATAAATGTAAATTTCTTGAGACTATTATTCATAGCTCATCACCCATAGCTCCAGTTATGCACTGGCGCATTTTGTGGATTGGTAAACTAGCTCTGCTCAGAGCTCTTAAGCTCTGCTCATGCAACAAATGCAGGGAGCTCAGTGTGGAACCAAAAAAGTCATTGATATTACTTTGAGGAGTCACTTCGCTTGACAGACATGTTTCACAGGCAAAAGCAAGGCCAAGAGATGCTGTTGAACAGCAAAGCAGCATCTCAGATTCATATTCAAGAACTAGAGTAAGGTCTGAGGAAACCCTTCGGGAATCATAATATCCTCTTGCCCCACACTTTTATTGACCTTCACTGAAAACAGTTTTCAACCAACTTAAAGGAAATTTTGAAAAAACAGAAGGTTGCTTGGCACTTTGACTCATGCAACATTGAAACAGGTTTGCGTTTTGTAGTTCCTGATACACGTGTTCTGGGGGTTTCCCTCTGTCCCCACGGAAACTGGGTCAATACTGATCAAACGCTTTATTTCTATTACCTTTTTTTTTCTTTCCACATTAAAGGGCTCTTAAGAACTTCTGTTTTTAAAATTAAACTATCTTGGTGCACTTCTTTGATTTTTTCAATATTCTGTAATTAGACTGGCTGCAATTCGTCATTTCTTCCTGTTTACAGTCTCACTAGCCTCTGGGAAGGGATGGAATGCCCATTTGCTCAAAATATAAAACACTGCAGAGGTCAAAGCATAGTATAAAGCTGCATTTCACTGACTGTACTAATATTCTGAAGGGATGCTGGGGGAACACGAAGCATTTCCCTTGTAGTTTTGTAGATCAGGTATTGTCATGCAGGTTTTCTGGATTTTCTTCAAAGCACATCCCCCTAACGCATAAAATTTCTTACCTTAGCTATGGCGTTACAATCTATTGCTTTCTATGGGCCTCCATTAGAAGATTCTTCAGCAGCTTTGGGTGCTTTAAAATCCTCTTGACATGGACATTCTTGCAAATGATTGCAGTTTTTGAAGTTAGGGGCCTATGATGTATTGAATTGAAAAATCAATGTGGGTATTTTTTTTTAACTTTTATTTATAGAATTGCTTAACTGAGTCTGAGGTATTAAAATAAGGCCAGTCACAATGGTCATCCTAACAAACCCAGAGCCTTACAATATGAGACAGGATTTGGGGTAACGGGAGAGGGTTGGGGGTTTTTCCCCCCATTTTGCTTTGTGAAGTAGCAGCAAAATTCTGTGGACCATCTCAGTTTCTAAATATATGCCCTTAAGATACCTCTGTTTAATTATGGTGGAGATAAGCTCTTGATACGTGCCACATTTGTTCCAGTTGCTGTGCATGATACCTCACTTGTTCTCTGGTGGAAAGCTGTAAATACTGTTCCAAGTTGTTTTACTTGAAATCAGAAGATCACACAACCATCTTTTCTTCTGTCTTTTGTAACTGGACTATTGAACAACTGTGCTGTTTATGTGAAGTTGCTTCAAAATGTCAAACATCAGGAAAATAAAGGTCTCCTCATAAGGCAAAACAAGTTAATCGCATGTCATCTGTTTTCACCAGGCCTGTACACTATTTATGTCGTGTCATATAAGGAGGATACATATGGTGTATGTTCTGTACACATCCAGCTCCACAGATATAAGTTTTCTGTGTGCTTGCTGACGTGATCATGTAGGAGATGAAGGAATGTTGTCTGGAGTGGAAACTCTAAAGTTGGCTTGATGCCACTCTACCTATCAGTAGAGATTGCCTCGTTTCATTCAAAACTGTAGAGAAGTGCTGAGGTAGATATTCTCACATATGCAAATAATATTTGATCAATAGTTACGTCTCAGATATGAAGCAATTGCGCTTTGGGGACAGTGGGTGGTGTCTGAATGTGGCCTTTGTATTGGTTCCCAAAGAACCTGTATTTCCTAGTGCTGCTCTGGTCTTATACTAGCAGATGAGATGTTTGCCATTTAGAATGGAGGGAAAGAAATGGCAGGAAACAATTTAATGTTCATAAAATGGCCTCCGACTCATCCTTGATGCATATGGTGTTTTTATTTAATGTGTGAAAATTTAAATGCTACAGCAGTGAGCAGTAAAGAAATTCTAAATGTGAGTAGCTCGTCTGTACTTACAGTGAGCTTCTGAAGGGAACAACTTCATGTTTACTGCTATTTTGTAGCACTCCTAGTCTGTAAAAGGTCTTTTTGTCCTAAAGCTTAATTTATGTGATAGTTGAGTTCCCTTCTGTATTTCAAGTATTAATATAATTGTCTCTGGGTGCATGGAATGGGTTAGTGGTGGACAATTGCACTCAGTTACAGTGTTGCTTATTAAAAGGCATTCATTGTGCCAGGCATAGAAGGAAGTCTTATATAACTTTTATAAGCTGCAATTGCACAAAATTATACATGATGACTTTCTCTACAAATGATATTACTTTCTGTGGGAATAAGATCAGAAAGCGGTTAAGAAACGTTCTTGATGAAGTGTCCTGGTTCGTTTAAGGACAGTTTGGGTGGGTGTCAGATCTGCCATACAATAAGTTTATGTAAGCACTCAGTCGATCAAAAATGTTCCACAGTTTTTAATCAACTTGAAGGGACTTCAGACCATTTTAATACTTAAATGCTGCTGAACACAGCCAGTGTTGGTTCAAACATTTATCTTCAACTGCCTGTGGAAGGTAGTTTACCTATAGCAGCCCCAGTTCCTGGGTGGAGAAAGGGGGACATCCAGTCCATTCTCTTACTCCAGGCCTCTTCTCTGCCCAGGGATATGTAAGACGTGAGATCAGATTGTCTGAATCCCCAACCTTCACCTTGCGTTTGCTGGTAATATGCCAGGAGAACATTTTTGCTGCAGAGTTAAAATATAACTGCTGTCTCCACTGGAAGACAAGTGCTGTTGAATTGGTAGAATAGGGACTTAATGCTGGGTCTTTCCCCTCCCCTGTGTCCCTGTAACTGTTGAGCCATCATCTGTGCTGGCTGTAAGGAATTTGAGTCTCCCTCCTTTTGAATAATTTTGAGTAAAAACCTAATGGAGCTGGGAAAAATCTTTGCCAACACTATCAGTGAATATGTGTTTTTCAGAAAAGAAAAAAATATAGAAAATGAATTGAGTTCCAGTGAGTCTCTATTTTCTGCCAAAAGAAAATGGGTTTTTTTGGTGGAAAATGGAGACCAACATCCTGTGAGGCTTTGAATGTATGACTATTTATAAGTGTACACCTGTTTTGAGTTGAGAGCTTAGTCTTTTATTTCCAGAGTTTAAATCACTGAAACTCTATTTGAAGTGTGTGTGCAGTTCTCTCGATGGAGAAAAAAGTGTGTTCCAGGAGAGTTATCAAATTAAGCTGGTGTTGTGCAGGCTTCTGGTGGACAGCCCCATTTCACCCCAAGACACCACCCACGGTTCCCTTTTCTTAAGTTACAGTGGAACCTACACAGAGCTCTCTCTGATCACATTTGTGTCATTTTGCAGAACTCATTTCAGAATGTGAATTTCAAGCATATCTGAATTTTAAACAGTGCAATATCTTTTACAATATTTTTGGATACTATTTGTTAACTGGATTTTGATAATTTATGGTAGGCTAAAGCATTGTTCCTCTCAAGCCTACCCCTTCTGGGCAAGGAGATTTTAATTTCTAATCTGTGTAAAATGCAGAAGTTTAGAAGGTAATCACCAGCTTCAGAAACAGAATACTTATGATTTCTTTTTTTTTTAAGGCAACATAGCATAATAAATAAATTTTTAGGACTCTTTTTTTTTTTTGGTCATTAAAATTGAAGGGATGGCTTTCTTAGAAAGTCCATCTTTTTTCTTTTGGTGAGATTTGTGATTTTTCTGTATTTTTGCCTGTAGTTTTCCAGGCAGATGCTATATATATTAGACTGAGATTAAAAAAAAAAAAAAGATGGGGGGGTTTATTTTCTTTTTTTGGGGGGGGGGGGGGCAGATTTTTGCTGTTGTTTTAAAAATAAATATCTGGAAATCCTTAAAGTTATCTACATCATTCAAATTTATAATCTAACATAGTTTCTTTGGGGGTTTTGAGGTCTATGTATAACCATCACTCCAGTTCTTCCTGCATGTATTGAGATTTTATCAGTATTGAAAAGTTCTCATTAATCTTACTCATCGCCTATTATACAGTAAATCACACATTAAAATGCAGGTTAAGTGGATGCATATTCAATTTTGGGGTCCTCTAACAGGCTAATCTTATTGCAGAGTTCTCCATTGATACGGATCTGCTATTGTAATGCTGAAAATCAAATACTAATTAAAACTAAATTCATTGTGTAATGTTTGTACTTCTAAGGTTAAACAGATTCTGTTTACCACATTCTTTAAGTCTTCTTTTTCCAAAGTGTGACATTAGAGCTTCTCCAATTTCTAAGTCATTAATGTGTGCAGTGTCACCTGTTTATTTATCTTCTCCTTCTAGGAATCATAGAATCACAGAACTGTTTGGGTTGAAAGGGACTTTAAAGACCATCTCATTCCAACTCCCCTACCATGGGCAGGAACACCTTTCACTAGGCCAGGTTGCTCCAAGTCCCATACAACCTGGCCTTGAACGCTTGCTTCATAAAAAGGTCCGAGATCTGACAATACGGCTATTGCCTTGTTGGGGCTCAGAGTGTCTTTGTCCTTAAAACATTAATCAGAATCTAAGTAGAAGAATGTGACTTGCACATTTATCTTGTGATCTTACTGTGTTTGGGGAGCCACATGCATGACACAGCAACTTGTAGAGGGAAATGGTAACAAAAAAAGAAAAATAGACTTTTATCCTCTGAGAAAATTAAGGGCCTGAAACCCTTTATGAGAAGCAAAGACATTTAATATACCTGCAAGTATTTCAAGATTGTGTGACATCCAGCTCAGTTAAAGGCAGGTTCTCTTGCAGATAAAACATCAGAGGTGTGGAAATGGTGCCTGTCAGGAATGAGGCCACACTCAATTTAGATTTTTAAAGTTTAGTTTATTTAACTAATAGGCCGAATTCCTGTACCCTAAATTGATCTTCCCCGGGTAGCAGTGATAAGAGGCTCTTTAAGCTAATATATATAGCCATGGAACCCAAGGTCAAAGACCCACAGCCCTGGGTGCTGCTGGGCTATTCCTGAGCAGGAACAGGCTTTTTCCTGCCTGTGCACGGGGTTTTAAACCCCCATGGCCCCTCCCAGTCCCGCCCATTGTCCCTCCCTTGAGGGCTGGGGTGATTGGTTGGGTCCATATAAAAATCTATTTCATTGGCTCTGGCCTAGGGATGATGTTTCAGAACCCTTCATTGGTTGAGTCCCTTGTCCAATGGCTCGCTGGTTACTAGGGGGCCATTTCTGCCTCCTCCCTCTTCTGGGTGATGTCACCTGGGCTTTTGGCGGGAAAGTCCCTCGTTGAAATTCATGGCTGTCCTGGAGCTGCCTCAGAGCCCAGCTGTCAGTTTCTAAATTCAGCTCACTGCGAAGCTCCTCTGGAGTCTCTCTTTTACTAAAATTTGACTTGATTCAAAGATTTGTTAGAAGAAATATAGTTTTATAACACATTTTAAACTTTTAAATTTAACAGGAACATTTAACTAATATAGAACTCTAATATGAACATTTAAACATTGTAATAGGAGTGAAACTTGGGGCAAAAGTAGAACTTGGAGTGGGAGTAAAACTTGGAAGGGAGACAGAGCTTGGAAGGGGATTCTATCTTTGATTTCACAAACAAAATTAACACAAACTAATTAATCTCTCTTTGTTAATGCGAAAACCACTAATTTTATTTATAACAGTGCCTCTGAGTTGGAGGTGGTGGGTTTGGGGTTAAAGCCCCCTTATCCTTTTGTTATTCTAAACTTACAGTAATTGTCTTTGAAATTCTCTAAATGTATCATTGATCAGAAGAAATAACAGGTACCCAGTGCTATGCTTGCAGAGTTCAGCCTCATTGCAAGAACTGATCAAAACAGCACTTAAGGACTGAGCAGAAGTATTTAGTAGGACTGGTTCAGTGTTCCTGAGGACCTTTCTGTACTGAACTAGTGAGCTCAAAAGCTACAGCAACTTCTTTCTGGAAGAAGTAAAAGTTTCAAAAGCTTGAGGAATTTTAACTGGTCTTAATCTTCCTCCCAATCTACTTTCTTCCTATCTCTCTGTTGAGATAGCATTCCTGGGAAAAAAAATAGGCTATATTTAAGATTTCCTCAGGATACATTTTACTCAAGTGAGTAAATAGTGGGTATGAAAACCCTGGTCCAACTAATGGTTTCTCTCCCAGGGCTCCTGGTAGTGGGTTTCAGGTTTACTGTCAAATGCGATGTTAAACTTAGCAGTTACATGGGGATTACACAGTCTTTACGGAGAATATAACTTGCAGATGCTGAAGTTGCATGGACTGTGTTTTCATTCTTGGTGGTGATGAAAAGAGTTTGTACTCTTGTATCCTAAGGACACTATATAATGTTAGCATTTGGATTCATCTGACTGCCCAAAATAAGGTCAACTGCAGTAAGTGAACACTTAGAAGTAATTTTTCAGATAAGAAGTCAGATTTTGCTGAGGTTTTTTAAAGCTGCATCAGCAGCCCGTTCGGCCTAAACAGTTCAGGCTTATGATACAGTTGAGATGTGCCTAATTTTGTAAGTTATAAGTCACGAATGAGACCTTGAATATCTAAAGATTAAAAATATATGTACATCCTTACCTTGTCTCTTGAGCATTTCTGTGTTTTTCTCTGCAATGATAGGGGCTATTAGAACAGGCACACAGACATTGTTGTTACAGCATCCTGTACGGTATGGTCAAGCAAACTTACAGACTGAAACTATTTCTTATACTCTGCATAGGAATGGCCAGAATTTGACAGTTTACATTCTTTTTGGATGCAGATAACTTTGCATGCCGTAAAGGTTTATCAGTTTTGCTACTTCTTGAACCACTTACTTCCTGAACCATGCTTATGCTCTCAGGGAAGGCCTTTGGGTACATTTCTGACAATTGTAACAGTGTTCCAGATTGAGCAGCTTATCATAATTCAAAGCCTATAGGTCACTGAATGCTGGGGCACTACCATTTTCTTCATTCAACTGCTTCAAATAAAAGCCAAGAGGACAGTGAATTACTTAAATGAGGTTGCAGTGGGCACACTAATTTATACAAAAGAATTAACACTGTAGTATGCATCAGCAAAGCATGCTTCTAAAATAGAAATATACACTTGCAAAGTAATTCTTTTAGTCCCAGGGATCTGGGACTAAAATAATTAATTAGATTAATTAATTAGAATTAATTAGAACTGGGTAAAGATGGGAAAAAAATTTATGTCTTGGAAAATTTTTAAGAATTTCAAACAGCTTCCTTTCTCTGTCAGGATAAATATGAGACTTTAAGAACAAAATAAAACAACTGCTTATAGGATGTTTCCTTCTGGACAGTGCCTATGAATTGGGCAAGGGATATGTCTAATGCAGTCTCATCTCTGTTTTGAAACAGAAGAGATTTGAGACAAAGTCTTTGACTCAGATGAAGATCTGTCTCTCCAAACTGCCTACTATTCCAGGTTACCTCAAATGGTGAGAATTTTGTTCTTTACCTGTGTAGTGGGTTTGTTCACATTCTTTACCTTCTGTGAGATAAGAATCAGAAGAAATGCAAAGCAGGCTCCAAACTTAAAGAATATAAAGAAGTTTATTAACAGAACTAAAAGAAAAAGGAATAATAAGGGTCAGAATAAACCTTCAGAACACTTCTCTTCCCCCCATCTTCCTCCTTCCTTCCACTTACAACATAAAGACACAAACTTGGGATTAGTTCAGTCAGTTTACCACCTCTATAATAGTCTTTCATCAGCTCATTTAGGGAGAGGAGTCTCTTTTGCCCATGCTGTGGGGCTTCTCCACAAGAAACAATTTTCTAATGGCTTCAAATGTCACAGCTCAACAGCCGCTCGGGATGGTTTTCTGTTGGCCTTGTGTGAGTCCCTTCCCTCGATTTACAGCTTTCCCCACAACTGTTTTTGAGGGTTCACTCTTAGCTAATGGGGTACTAACTTAAGGATGAGCTGTTCAAAAGCAAAGGTTCTCTTCATCTATTTCTAGGATCATCTTCATTTTTAGGAACAGAGGTCTTCTTGTTCTTCCCTGGGAGCAAGGGTCTTCACCTCATTACTAAATCTCTTTGTTCAGGCTTCTCATTGGATCACAGCTACTTCAACATTTACCCATTTCAGCACAGGCACTTTGCTCATGGCCACGGTTTGAATGCTCTACCCCCCATGCTTATTATGAAATTACAAGGGAGTCTCTGATGTATCATAGTCTATCACCATAGCTTTACAAAAGAGTTTCAGTTTACTAGCATCTCCTCTATCTCTTCTCTCTGGGCTGCAGCTTTTTCTTCTTCACTGACTTAGGTGAATCATGGTGTCTATTCATGTGCATTCTCCTTTCCCTTTCCCTCTAACCTGGGAAAGGATTGCTGTCTGCAGGTTTCATCTCCTCGGGGGAACTTGCAGCACTGAAGGGGTTAATCTTCCCATTCCCCTGCAGCTGGAACTTAATCTGTCTCTGCTAAGCCGGTGGCCGGAGCTGCTCTCGGTGTAAAGTTTCATCTCGACAGCGGGACCGCAGAGGGGGAGCCATCTCGGCGCTCAGCGAGCCGCGGGGCCGCTCTGGCGGAGCGGCAATGGCTGCCGTGTTGATCGAGCCGCGCCGGGAGGGGCCGGCCCCCCGGGCCGAGACGGAGCAGGGCTGTGGGCCCTTCCCCGCCGGCCGAGCCGCCAGGCCCAGTTACCTGTCGCAAAAGACTAGAAGCAAGAGAGACTTTCCCAGGGTTCTTTGTCTTTAAATGTGTCTTTTACAGAGGCGTGTCTAGCTTCATAAGTGACTCAACAGAGCTGTCAATATTCTAATTAGCCATTTGATTTGTTCTCTCAGGTTCTGGAGGAAGTTACAGCAGTCCCTCGCAACAAGCCTGACTTCCTTGGCTGGTGGAATATTTTTTTTTCTTAACTAAAACTCCAAGCTGTACTAACCCATGACAACCTGCAAGCTTTTTACCAAATAATTTTTGCTGCAACTAATTAATTTGAACAAAGCATTCTCTTTTAAAAATGATTTTTCAGAAAGCTTTGATTCGCTTCTAGATCATATTAAAATGTAGTAGTGCTCTTGTCAAAAATATTACACTGTATAAGGTGTGATAGCAGAAATCTTTTGAAGTGTGGTCAAGAAATAAATACTAATTTAGTTTTTACAGAAAATTAAAAAAAAAAGTATACTGATATTTTTAAAATTGATTTGGTGTTGGAAGCTTCATTTAGGGACTCCTTTCCATGCAGACTGGGAAGGCATAATCTTTATACAAAAAGACCAAGGTAGACAAAAGGTGAGACTGGTCAAAATAGTTGTTACAGAGACCAGAAATTTGCATGAGCTGATTCTACCAAATCAGTGAAGAATGTCAGTTAAAGATTTATGTTCCCTGATCATCTCATCACGTCCTGAATGCCTGATGATGAAAGTGATATTTGAGTGGGGATCTGAAGAAAAATGAGTTTAACTAGAAAAGCTAGGAACTGAGCTTGTACTACTTGCATATTTATATCTTGCATTGAATTTTATTCAATTTTATTCAGACTACATTCCATGAATATATTCTTACAGGTGTAAGAATAAATGTATTTCATAAATTCTGTGTATGAAGTTCTTAAAAGGCTGTGAATGCAGTATGTGGGTGAAACTCAATCTCAAGACATGTGTCCCTGTTACAGTGCAGCATCCTCCTAAAATAAATGGTGCTCCTTGCTGCAGTGGTTTAGTTCCACAAGCATGGTGAATTTTGGAGGATTAGAGACAAGTAGAGAAAGTCAGAGTGGTAGGATTATTAAGCAAAGCTTTGGGAATGGTGTCCTTTTGGGATGTTTAGTTAAGATATGAATTTGAGATGTGCTTTCACTATTTATCATGTTCTTCCCAAAAGCTGCATCCTTGAGCAATGCTTGGAATGCAATAGAATCCTGTCCCTCGTAAAAAGGAATCTTAAATTCCATATGAAGAAGGATGAAGGCTAGGAGAGAAGGTGACTTTTACAACAATGAAAGCAGGGCCTGGTTGGCTGGTTTTTTTTGTTTGGTTTTAGCTTGGGTTGTTGGGGGGTTTTTTGTTTGGGTTTATTGTGTTTTTTTATAGTCTGTCAAGCAGAGAGTGAGGATACTTCCAGACCTTGGGATTGTTTGGATGGAAACTGTGCATTTGAAAATGGTGTAAAAATGGCTTAACACACAGCTTCTCAGAGAAAATTGCTATAATAAATTAGAAGGAAGGCTCTAATAGGATTGCTTTGAAATTGGAAGGGCATATCAGACATAAGACCTTGATTACAGGCAGGTAGGAATTGGGTGGGGAGGCTCAAGAAAGCTTCAGCCTTTCCTTTTTCCCTAGGTTGCCAGTGGAGAACATTCGCTCAGGATTTTATCCCTTGATCTATGCCCATGCAGAATATATGCTTGGCCTTCAGAAATAACCTATATATTTTGGTTAATCTCTGCTCTCAGCCTTCAGTATGTCTGCAGTATATCTATTGATTTCAGTGAATTAGAGCTCTGTTAAAGAAAACCAATTAAACATGGAGTTTAAAATGGATTCCACACATGCTTAAAGTTACGCTTCTTCTTATGCTTTACTGATGTGGGGCTTGCTACACTTCTGTGTCCATGTGGAAATGAAATTGGTATACAGGAACTAAATTGGCTGAGGAACAGTTTTGTGAATAGCTGCATCTTCTTTGTGAGGGAAAAAAAAATCAGGTTTTT
>VYXC01006178.1:0-11290 GCA_013397175.1 Platysteira castanea | reverse complement strand
TTTTTTTTTTAAACCAGCAGTGTTACAGGCAACTATTTAATTGGAGATCCACCTACCAGAAGTGTCATCCAGATTCTATTTTTCTTATTTTCCTGAAAGCAATTTTGTTTGAAAAACTTACTTCCACAGATTTCCATTAATTTTCTTTAGTAGGTTAATGATAAAATGTACTTTACTTCACACAAGAGAAATTCCTTGTGCATGTATTATTGAGTAGCAGTGTCTCCTATGAGCTGGATTGGCATTAAACCCCTGATTCTCTGTATTTCATAAGATTTGGGGTTTAACAGACTGATGCAACACACTTGTTCAAATGAAGTGGAAAACTACATTTGAACATCACACTGATGGTGAAGCTTAATCTTTTGAACAGAAAAGAGCTGGGAAGCTTGGGAGAAATGCATTCCTTGTGCAGTGGGATAAAGACGTTAATTCAAAATTCACGAGGTTTTAAGTTGAGTGAATCCCAGCTCAACTGGGTTTCCTTTTCCTGCTAATGTTAGGTTTCTTGTGTGTTTTGGGGGTTATTTGTTTGTTTTGGTTTTGTATTTTTTTTTTTTTAATAGTCTGTCAAGTTTTTCTAATTAATGACTGGGTATCTCTTGCCTTTACAGTGATAATCATGAGGGCATTTACAAATATTAGCTAAAATATACTTTGGCACTGATGACCAAAATATAAAGTATCACTTTTGAGTGTATAGATGGAGAAAAGGGAAAGGCCAGGCTGCCAAAACTTTTACTTTGCAAGGCATTATCTTAAACATAAAAGGTATATTCCTCTTATAAGGAAAATTTTTTATCTATGACCAACTTACCCTGGCTGTGTCCTTGCAGGAGCTTGGGAAGGTCTTGGGCTGGGAGTGAGGATGGTGCAAAGTGAGGTCAAAACTATCTGAAATCTGCCCTTGCTGCTTCTCCTGGGGCTCCTGGACCTGCTATGAGGGGTCTCAGGGCAGGAGTCTCAGTAATGGTATTCTCTGCTTTTTTTCCTCTTCCTTGTGCCTATTTGAAGCTGAGATAGTGTTTCAACATCAACAGCCCTTGGCAATGGTGCTGGCAACTGCAGCCACAGCAGGCTCACCTTGCCCCAGGCCCCGTGGCAATACTCCCTCTTGGTTCCCTTGGAAACACAGTATTTTGTTACTACTTGCTGATGAGATGCGTCACGTAAAATTGTGTACCAGGTTAAAACAGGAGGGGAATAATCCCTCACCAATTTAATTTTAAATAAAAGCAATGAAAAGACCATTCAGGGTTGCTGCCCATTACTTCTTGTAACTACTTGGCTGGGGTGCCATGTCAGCACCAATCCAAGTTTTTCTCTCAGCCTTGAAACAGAGCTGAAACAAATAGTCACTATATGATAATGCATCCTGCAAGTGTGTTATTACTACAGGATACAGAATAATATACACTGTAACCTCAGGTTTGCCATGATACAGAGGTGAACAGTCAGCAAAAAAAATTAGTGCCATTTTTCTTGAACTTAAAAGTGTTGATAGTTATCAGGAATTTCTTGTGACACAAGACTGCAGTTCCTGGGCCTGTTCTATTTTTGTAAGTGTATGATGTTCTTTTATGAAAGTTACCGCAGAGCTGATCTTTATAGCACCATTTATTGCATTTGTGGAAGTTGAGGAGCAGAATTAGTGAAGCAGATTGTCAGTGCTGTTCTTAGTATAACTAAGTACAGTCCCAAATTACAGTATTTTGATGATATAAGCTAATAACTAAAACAATAGAAAACTTTGAGGAATCAGCATAAGACCCCAGTACATAAGCAATCAAAAATGTGTTTAATGAATTTGACTGAAGAGAAGAAGAAAGTAAAACAAATCTTTTCCCCAAGTGAGACACAAGTGGCTGTTTTCAATGGCACAGCTCTCCAAGCCAGGATTCTGTATGCTGATCAAGGTCAATGCAACAGGTAAAATAACTTTGCAAAACCAGTTGCAGAATTTTACCACTGTGCCAGGATTTAGAAAGCCAATTCCATGAAGTTTCTTCCTACAGACAAAAGATGTATGCATAATCTGAGAAAAGAAAGCCATAGGAACCCTGGATAACTTGTGAGGCAGCACAGCACCTGTTCTGGTTTGGAAATGGTGGATTACCAGATGCAAGTATTCTGCAACAGAAGATTCTCCATAGTCAGTAATTCTTCTAAGAGCTAATAAATTTTTTTGTTAAATGTATAAATACATGATCTATTTACCCAGATTTTTGGAACAGGACTTTTCTGCATTCCTGAAAATAGACTTCCTAAGGAAAAGGGCTGATTCAAAACAGTTCCTGTTAACTCTGTACACTAAAATAAAATGTGGTGTTTGAATAGGCAACCTTTGATCACTCGAGGGTATGTATTTATTGAGTGTGTTTGCAGAACTGAAAGGATTTATTTGCATTCTGATGAATTACTTGTGTGATGAATTTTACAGGATCTGATCCTTAAATGTTAGTTTTGGAAGAAAATGGAAAGATGGAACTTGGGTTCTCTTAAAATTTTGAAAATAGTTCTAAAATCTTGCCAGTATTTGGGATTCTCTTCCAAGTGGACGGGAATGCATAGTCAGGATATAGCTTTATGTGTTATGAATAAATTTTTTTCTTAGCAGCTTTCAAGAACAGTTCAACATTAAAAATAGAACTGTGTATGGATGGTATTTGGAAGGCGTTACTGATGATGTTCTAGACATTTATAAGAATGTTTCAACAATATTTCTTTATTTCAATAAAATAGACAAAAAATTCCTGTTCTGCTTTTCCCTGCTGGAGAAAAAAACCCCTCCCTAATAATTTAAAGTTATAATTTGCTTATTGTCATGATACATGAATTCCGTGACATATGAACATATTGTGTACTATTATTATTAGTCCTGGTTGATAAATGAGCTCTTTTCTTCAATTTCTGACTTTAAGCAGCCCTGGACTATGATTTCTATGGACTGAGTCTACCTGAGGTACTCTGACATATTTGGAAGCAGATAAATACCTAAATTTAGTACTGCAGGTGTCATTGTCGGGATCAAACCCCACTACTAAAATAAAAAGTCTTAATCACTTGCCTCTATTCTCAGTGCATACAAATCACTTCTGTTTGACTCTTCTTTCAAATTGCTGTCTCTTCAGGGAAGCAGGGGATAGCAATAATGAGGTTAAAAGAATCAAGACTGGCTATGGAAGAAATATAAATAGATTCCAAATGTGGACAGGATGGATACAAAAGTTACTCTGTGGTCAGTGTCTGTTACATCATTAAGAAAATGAATTTGTAGCAGTCTAGGGCTTTGTTTTCCATCTTCAGTCAGTGACCTTTTCTTTACCAACCAGAGTGGCTGAGTAAGACTTCCTGAGACATTCAGAAGCCTGTTTTATAAATAAAATCTCCCATCAGCTTGTGAGGCTTAAGAGGAGCACTACACATTCATCACAGTCCTGCTCTTTCTCTGCATTCTGGCGGAGGAATTTATATTTGATGGTGTTGTATAGAGCTGAGCAGTTTTTCTTCATATTCTGTCATGTCCTTGTCTTAGAAATCCAGTATCAACAAAAAACTTAAAACCAGTGGAAAATGAAAGGGAAATCCTTGAAAAATCATCATATAGTAACGTGTTGATTCTTCTGTACATTTTTTAACTGCCAACTTCATGACTGTTTCATACGTATATGAATGTGTATACATGCATGCTATCTTCAAGAAGGATGTATAGTCAACCAGTTTCTTTTACCTGTGAAATATGTAGAGCCAGCTGAGTGCAATGCTTGTCAGATATGTAATGTAACATACAATATGGCTGTTATTTAAATAGTATTTCCTTACATATCTGAAAATCATCTTAAAATGAAGGACACTGGTGAAATGTTTTGTCTGATAAAAAACAGGAAGATGAAATTAAGGCATGGATATTTGTCAGTCTCTCATTCTTAATAAAAGTCAGATGCTTTTTTTCATACTTGTGGAAAGGGAGAGGAAGAACTTGTGGTGGATTTTGACATAGTTGGTCTCTAGTCCAACCTTCTGCAGAAAGCAAGGTCAGGTGTAAGAACAGCCTGGGTTATTCAGGGCTTTATCCAGCTGGGTCTTGAAAATGGGGATAGAAGCAGCACAGCCTCCCTGGGCTCTGTTCCACTGCTTGACTTTCTTCACAGGGAAAGTCTTTCCTTAAATCTTTTGTGACTTTGTCCCCTCCTTTTTTTTTCCCCTTCCAATTTATTCCACTCCTGTTCTCCCACCACACCACCTCTGTGAAGAGCCTGGGTACATCTCCGTGATGCCCCTCACAGGGGCCAGAGGCTGCTGTTACATCATTCCAAAGCCACATCTCCTCAGGCTGTAAAAAATTACCATTTTCTCAAGACTTTCATGTACTTGGTGTTTCAGATATCTAGAAAGTGTCAGATGACCTAGAATCTGTAAGCATAAAGGGGAACCTTGGTAGAGGTATATGACAGCTTTTGATCATTTACAAAGAAATAATTAATACAAAACTTTGCCCATTTTCTTGTTTTAGTACCTATACTATCACTGTTGCAGAATAATAGGAGATCCCTGGCATCAGAAACGATTACAGTTTATTGTTACAGTGTAATGATAGTGTTAAGTTTTTAACATGTTAGGAAACAGGACTAAACAAAAATCCTAAAAAGCTGCTTTTGAAAAGGAAAATGCTAATCTACAAGTATAAATAGTTTAGCTGGACATGCATTTAAAAATAATCATGGTCTAGGGAGGGTTGGTTGCATTTGAAACATGTACAATGGTCCCATAATCCTTTTTGTGAAGTCACACAGAAGCAGGCAAGGTTCAATAAATAAATAAAAAAAACATTTCAAAGTGTCAGAACTTTTCTACATTCAGAAATATCCAAGGCCAAATTCAAAGGCAGGCTCTACTTGTCATGTGTTTGCTTGAAGTGAACTAAGTCTGTGGATACTTTATTTTGCAGAAGTGATATCATAAGCAAAACGGAGGAAAATTTTCCTAAATTATTACTTCAGGTTTCAAAGGTCAGAAGGCTGGACCACCTCCAGTTGTCACTTGTAGTGTGATTTATTTACTCTACTCTTAATTATTATTCCTGGACTGGTGGATGCAAAGCACCAGGTTGTCCTTCTTTGATGCAACATGAGCTTCCTCACTAGCTCCAATGAACCAAAACTCACTCTGTATTAAATTTTCAAATTTTGAATGAAACAACAGTCTTTGATCAGCAATAGTGACTGTGTGTGAGGTGTTTTCAGGGAAAATCCACTCTCTCTCATCTCCTCCAATTAACTTTATAGCTTGAACTAAGTTTTGCTGTCTGGAAATTGCTGCAAACTTCTATAGTTTTCTATGCACCTGAATCAAAAGGGATGTATTGCATATGATACAGAGGATTACAGTGTATGAAAGCACTGAAAATTAATAATTTTAGGTCAGGTCTAATTGTGATAGGATCTAATCTCCTACTGAAACATTTTTAGGTTTTTTAAGTTATCTTTGACATAAAAAAACCCCCAAACTTGAAGCATTGCCGATAAGAAATATTTAATCTTCTGCTGTGGTTCTGTTAGATTATTCTTCATGGGAAATCCCTTTTGCTCTTGTTCAAAAACTGGTGTTTTGCTCTCTTGTGCTGTAATGAGTCTGGGAAACAGAAGGGCCGTGTGCAATGGAGGGACTGCATATGCATTTAAGGATGTAAATGAGTTCTTCCAGTCCTGATTTTTCCTTCTGACTGGCATTGGCAATTTAGGTGCCAATTCCTAGCCTCCTGCTATTGTTTTCCCTGTGCCGTATGATAAATGAAGGAAGTCCTGGGAAATGTAAGGCTCTTTTGCAGTGGTGCTGTCCTTTCAGGCTGGAGCTGCCTATGGAGGACAGGCTGAAGGAAGAGTGGATTGTGCTCTCTGCAGAGTCTGAGCAATGATAGTAAAGCTGCTTAGACAGTCAGTCTGAAAGCAGGTTATGATGTAGTTCTGAGTGACTACTAGAACAGAGCAGTTTCATTTAATCAAGATTGTAAATGCCACAAGGTTATTTCATTTCCATGTTTGATTACAAAAGTTTATATGTGTCTCTAAGCCTTTCAGAAGTAGGTTATTGTGTGCAGTTGATAATGACATATATAAAAATGTTTCACTGAATGTTGGAGACATTTTAAAGCTATCCCCAAGAAGAAAACCCAATGACTGTTTACCATAATGTGACAGTATTTTTTATTTGGAAACATTGCCAGTTATTTTCTTCCCAGTCCTAAAATGCTTGTTGCAAGCAATAAAATCCTCATCTTGTGTTTGGTCAGCCTGCAAGAGTTTGCAATGCAGCATGCTGGGGGGTGATCATATAATTTGAAGTGTAAATTGTAGAAGAAAAATGCGTTAGTTTACCTGGGTTTCCTGCTGTTGAAATAAGCAATAGACCAGTGCATGTCACCGTTAATTTGCATAATAGAGGAATAGGAAAATATCTAGATTTTATTTCATTCTGCTCATATTGACTTTAGTGCCACAGCTTTGATTAACTTTAGTGAAAAGAGGCTGGATTCTTCATGGTCCATGACTTCTTAGCTCTCTACTTCTGAATAACTGTTTACTATCAGAAAGAGCTCATATACCAGGCGAAATTAAATGCTTCATCTTGAAGTGGTTGCTAGTGATAATGGAATTGTGCAGGTTAAAAAGGACCTAATTTCTCTTCTTTCCCAATTCTTCTATTCTCCCTCACCCAAGACTCCTGCAGTTTACAGTTTCCCCAGATGGAATTTCTCTGTCACAAGAAAATGTACTCAGCAATCCGAAGTATGGTACAAACTGGTTTTACTCACAAAAGCAAGCTGTTCCCTGCAGCTGAACAGGACGGGGTTAACACAGAGTGTGGCGTTTTCTTGGGAGCCACTGCTGAAAGTGGTAAACTTGGGAAAGAAAGGGGGGAATTGTAATGATGCCCACCTTGCTGCTTCCAGAGAAACTGAGGACAGAAAGAAGATTTAGCACAGATGCCAGGTGTTTGCAAGACCAGGCCCTTTATTTGTATGTTCCCTTTGCCTTCAGTGTGATTCACTGTTGCTTGTAAAGATCTTGGACAGCAGCGTCAGTGAAATCACTGACTCTGGATGAAACATTTGTTTCTAGAGCTGGTCATCATGTACAGTCCCCCCTAGAGACTGAAAAAGCTCCCAGGTTAGATGTCTGTACATTGAATTACAGTGTAAAAGGAGCTCATTATTTCTTACCTTCAATAAAGCTGTCTGTGTTACCTAAGAATAGTTAAACAGAGAAAAGGAGCAGTAGAAGCTAAGAGTAAACACTGATGTACCTTTAACATTAATAATTCACTGTGTCATTCATAATTTAAAGCTTAGTGAGAATTATTTTGCTTTATCTTGTATCACAAACCAGTTGAAAAGAAAACTAAGCCTGATTGTTCTCCAAAGACATGTACTTACATTGGTGTTCAGCTCAGTTTATTCAGCCTTTCAATTTTAATGCTTTAAGTTGCAGTGCTTAAATTGAATATAATAAATTATCATTGTATTTTTTAATAGCTGTATTTTGAAGTTAGTGGCAAAAGGTAGCCTAGCTAATTCTTCTGTCAGATTGGAAACAATGCTCAACAGCCACTCCCTATCCCTGTTCGTGGTATTTACTCATGATTTTATAGATCTGTGCCATATCCCCACTCTTTTCATTTTGCAGGATGATTAAATAGTATTCAATATGGAAAGGATAACAAATTTTTGATGATCTTCTCTTTCCTTCTCTGCATGTTTCCTATTTCTGCTCAATTAATTTTTAAGTAGGGCAGCTGAAAGTGTTTGGAGCAGTCAAATTATGGTCACATTGTAGATTCATAAAACTTCGTCTTGGTTTTGTTTTGCTTTTTATTTCTGTCCTAATAATTCCTAACATTTTCTTCCTTCTTTAAGCTACCTTCTGTGAACTGAGTGGAGGTTTTCATAAAATTATCTTTTCTAACACTGAGGAGTTGTTTCCAAGTATGGATAATTTTATATGGAAAATTAAGTTGGAGCTCAGTGTTGTTCCCTCCCTCTCCACGTGCATCACTGTACATGACTGTAAAAGCTGCCTATGAGGAATATTATACAGCTTAACATGCTTGTCTGTAATTAACATATTCTCTTGATGACTGGGTACATATACAACAACATTTAACTGCTGTCCACATCAGAGAACTGTCCCCTCTCATTCTCTCAGTCTCCCCTTGCTCGCTTTTTTCCACAAGGATTTTTATGATGAAAATCACAAAGAATCAGGTTAATCACATTTTTGTTTTACTACATAGAGATTCTGTTGTTTAAGAAAGCAGGGTTTATAATTTTGCTCACAACTGTAATTCAGCCATAGACCCTGTTTTCATTATGGGATAAAATTGTCAGTGTAAGTTGCAAAGGCTTCCTACAGGATGTAACTCTGCTTTGTTGGGGAAAAAAAAATCTGCAGCTTTTCTACCCTATCATGCTTGTTTACTGTTCTCCAGAGAGGACTATATCACATCTTTCAAATGCAGAGCAAGTTTTTGAACTATCCTCTCCTCTGTGTTTGGGTAGTCAGATGTAGGTCAGGCACTACAAATAAACAAGATGCCAAATCTGTGCAGTGGTTCTGCAGCTCCCAGGCACTTCTTCCTTCCCTCTGCGTGGCCTGTTTGAATTCACTGTTTTTCTAGATGTGGTTTACCCAGTCTCTGAAAAACAATTGAAGTATGAATCTCTTAAGACCTTCTCTTTTGGGAAGGCACCATTTTTTAAATGGCCATAAAATTGTCAAAGAATCTCTTCTTCTAATGTACCATGACTAATGAACTGCAATAGGTTTTCCTTATTATACCATGGCTATTATTACCTTTGAAATACAGAAACTTCGATCACTGTGATTATAGGTAGCAAGACAGCCTGAAAAACTGTTAAAATGTGTTTTTATTATAACTTCTATGAGTGCATTTAGAAATGGTTATTTTTGTTTTCATGACTCTCTAAGGTTTTAAAATTCTGTTATATAGAAATGAAGATAAGTTGGACCAGAGTACATTCAGATGTGGACTCTTTGGGCTTCCAATTTACGACTTTTTCAATATCAGGATTCTATTAGGAATAGAGGCATGAGAACAAAACCAAACTCATATTTTTAGAAATCTGTTCAAGAACATAAACTTTATTTAAGAACATATACATGTATGGGGTGATTTTTCATGGCCAGTACCATTTTTTTCAGTCTAGCAATCATCCACTAAACCTCACAGGAACTTTCAGTGGTAATGGTGGGAGAAAATAACGCTTGAATGAGCATTCAGTTCTTGTCCCACAAGCTTGTTCCCAACACTTGAAGTGTGGAATTAGCTGTGAGAAATCAGCTCAAATCTGACATGTGTTAAAATTTAAAGGCTCTTTTGCTATACCTTAAACACTCTCTTCAACCTCTCTAATGACGCATTTCTTCTGTGAGGGAATATGGGAATCATGAAGTTTTTGGTAATATAGGAAGAGTGTTATTTGCAGTTACGTGAGAATTAATGATGAGAACTTGATTTTGAGTTGGTGTTGCTGGTTCTGTTGATCATGAGGGAAGATGCATTCGAAGGCAGACAATGGCTTCACCTTCAGTGTGAAATTTAAGGCATATTTTTCTCTCAGAGATTTAACAAATCTTTTGTTCCATATAGGATGGCAACCCTCCATGTTTGCACAGTGCTACTTGATTTTAGGCAGGACAGCTTATGGGAATGCACAGCAGCCAAATGAATAGAAATTAGGTTTCTATGAGAATTTTAAAATGTTTAAAGGCAGAGTTACTTTTTCAAGTGCTAAACAAGACTTCAGCTTTTAGTTCTGTTTTCCAGGGTCTTCAATTGACAGAGACGGCAGTTCTCATTAAAAATTTTCAAACCATTGAACATTAGTGTCTGAAATTAACAAAATGCAGCATTCATGGGTAGCTTCAACATTATATGCCAAGCTTTAGTTTTAAAATGCCCTTTGGAAATAAAATGATGCTCTTAAACAACATTATTTACTCTTTTAGTATTGAAAATACTTTTTTTCCCATTTAGTGATAACAAAATAGTAATTTCCTTTGCTTTAAAGAGAGACCATGCTAGCTATGGTAATCTTTTTATTAAAACTTTATTATTCTTAACCCAGAAAATTATTTTTGGCTTTTTTATTTTAGTGATTACAAATATCTGACATTTATATCTTGAAGGTCAGTCAACAACTCTGTTCACAGTGAGCACACACATATTCTATAGCTGGAGACTTTTTCGAAAATCTTTTGAGTCATCCCTGGATAAAAAACTTGACATTTTCTCAAACCTACCCACATCTTTTGGAAGAGTTTGAAAGCCCACCAAAGTCCTGTGCCCAGATTTACCCAAAGAGAAGAGAGGATTATCCAAACTGCTGCAAAACAAAGATTTTCTTTCCTTCTTATATAATGCAAGTATAAAGTGTGAATTTTACACACTGCTTTTTTATTTTCATATATAAGGGATACCTTCTCCTCCTTTGTGGAGGCATGGGTTGCTCTTCAAAGCCTCATCTGTTTCGGCTGGAGAAATCCCAAGAGTCCTTTGCAGGGGGAAATTGCCATTTTTTTTGTCAAGCAGAAGTGTGTGTGATATAACATTTAGCTCCTGCTTTAAAGTGTCCTCTGCAGCACTGGCAATCTTCTCAGTGATTTAGTGTGAGGTTAATGTCTCGTGTTGAGTTGGAGAATAGGTAGCTGTGGTGTTCATGTGATTCTCAGTTTCTTGGTATTTCTTTCACCTTTTTATTTAGTTTTTTTCATTAACTATGGCAGTCATCTTTAATCAATGACCATCTGCTAGTCACTGGAGCAGATTGTGTTTAGATGCTGTCTGCATGTTTGAAGTGCATTTTTGATGCTCTCTGGTGGTTAAGTTGCTTCTCAGTGATCCCAGGAACAAATCTGTGACTAGAGTACTCTAGAGTCCCAGTACTCTTGCTGTTCTTCACAAGTATGCAGAGGACTGGAGTGAGGAGATGAGCTAAATCACTCCCAGATGTTTGTCCCTGGCCTGTGCGAGGTGTGCTGATGTCACTGACTTGGTCAGGCTGTGGTGAGGAGGGCTGCTGTGCATCTCGGCAGTCTCATCTTTGGCCAGTTAAACTGGTGGGCTGGAGAAGCTGCCAGAGAATTTGAACAGTAACGAATGATAGCTGCAGCTGCACAGCTGGTAAATGAGATGCCTACCAGTTCCCAGCCTGCTGTAGGTTCTTAAACAGAGCAAATTACTAGTTGTGGGGTCTTGTTGCAGTGTGCATTTT
>VYXC01006177.1:161719-183150 GCA_013397175.1 Platysteira castanea | reverse complement strand
TTGGGGGGATCTACAAGGAAGGGAGGCAGCTTATTCCGGGGTCTGGACGGAGGGAATGGTCATTATCGGGGGGTCCGGAGGGAGACGATGGTCATTATCGGGGGATCTGCACGGAGGAGAACCCGTGCTGGGGGATCTGGGCAGAGGGAATGGTCATCGGGGGGTCTGGAGAGAGGGCGGCTCGTACTGGTGGATCCGAACCGAGGGCATGGCCATTACTGAAGGGGTCTGGAGGGAGGGTTGGTCCTGCCTCCCGGTGCTCCAGGAGAGCGACATCTGGATCAGGCTTCTCCAGCCGCAGCGGGCAAAGGTATCACTGTTCAGAGTATTCTCAGGGGAAGGTGGCAGGTGCTGGGATCAACTCTCCAGCCTTTTTTCCCAGTCCTTTTGCCATCAGTGTTTGGAGGAAGGGTCAAGCCCGATGTCCAGGTGGTACCTCAAAGTGAGGCTGGGGGAGAGGTGTATGGAAATTCTCAGGAGTTGAATTCCTAAGCTGGAGTCAGACTTTGATCATCCTTGTGGTGGGTCCTTTTCCAACTCAGAATATTCCATGATTCTGTGAAACGGGACTTCTCAGCTGCAGGCACCCATGAGAAGTAGGTGAGCTCTGCCAAGTGACTTTAATCCCTGCTTAAATCTGGAGTACTCTTAAGTCTTTTAAGCAGGGGTTGAGAGCACATTTTGGGAGCTGTGGGAGAAGTTTGACCAGCATCTAGGGGTGTAACATGTATTAATTTATATAACTCTTCCTCTCTTTCCGTGCATTGGAGGGGTTTTAAATGCTGTTAGGGAATGAAAGTTTATTTTCTGCTGTTTTATAAACCTCTTTTTTCTTTTTCAAATTCTTTCAGAGAGCATTGATACAAAATCCAGTGTCACAGTTAAGGATCAAGAATTCCCCTGGAATTCTTCCCTTGGAAGCAGTGGGGAGTAGTTCACAATCATGTTGTGGTTGCACAGCACAGCTGTATTTGTGATTTACCACTCTGCCACCCAGTAAATCCCTTTACTGGTGATGTTCCTATTG
Source organism: Platysteira castanea (assembly GCA_013397175.1). Lineage (NCBI taxonomy): Eukaryota > Metazoa > Chordata > Aves > Passeriformes > Platysteira > Platysteira castanea. Next base: position 182,123 of record VYXC01006177.1, on the reverse strand, counting down.
TGGGAGGCACTGCGCATCCAATGTTGAATGGCCTCACCCGGAGGGGCTTGGGGCTTCTGTGGAAAGGAAACAAGAGGAAGTGGGATAGAAAGTTTAGCTTAAGCTGAGTGTATCCTTACCAAGATTCAGTTCAACAAGTGCAAGATTCCACCTGAAGAGAATTCCACCAAAAGAGAATGGGAATAGTTGTACAGGGAAAACCCAGTGTGATTTACAGTGCTGGCTGATGTACAGGGCTGCACTGAAATAGTCCTTTAAAATACAAACTTTTACAGGGAATAAAAATAACTAAACTTAGGAAGACATCTATTTGCTGCATTAAGCATCTTGCATTTATAAATGTGATTTATTTCTGCACTTTCAATTTCTTGAATTGGAAGCCGGGCTGCTAAAATCAGTTTAAGCTTAATATCTAAGAGTGCTGGCAACTTGATTTTTTTGTGGCTTAATCCTCTGACTGGTGTGTCGGGCACTTTATTTTTATTCCCTTTTTTTCCACCATGCAGGTCATCTTAATGTGACTGTGGTGTGGCTGAAAGCAGATCTTGAGAAGCAGAGGGTCAAGCATGTGAGATTGCTGCAGAAAAATAAAATTTACTGAGGACTTCTTAACCGAAATAAAGTCTTATATTTTTTGGTAATATGCCATTAAAAGGTTAATGTGTGTTTCAGTAGCGCGTAAAAAAAATGGCACCTGTTGCTGCATTTAAATAAGTGAAAAGAGATTTGTTTCTAGCTTCCCCTTTAAAGTTTATTTTTTTGCTATTTTTCAGTACAATCACTTCCTTATGTCTCTCTATGGGAGAGTCTCATTTGAGAAGTCAAACTGGCTAAAGCAAATTGAATCATGGAATTGTTCAGGTTGGAAAAGCCCTCTTAAGATCAGGAAGTCCAACCATTCCCCCAGCACTGCCAAGGCCACCACTGACCCCTGTCCCCAAGTGCCACATCCACACGGCTTTAAATCCCTCCAGGGATGGGGACTCCAGCACTGCCCTGGGCAGCTGTGCCAGGCCTGGACAGACCCTGCTGGGGAAGGAATTTCCCCTGATACCCACCATGGCTCCTGCGACATGGCTTAGACTGGGTTTTGCGGGAGCATGGGGTGCGTGCTTAGAGTTTCATTGTCTTTCACAGCACGTGGCATCGATTCCTGCTTTGCTAGCGCAGTCCTCTCCTCCCTGGACTTAAGTGCTCTCCAGCAGAATTGCCCAACAAAATGATGGTTCCAAAAGGCTCTTTCCAAAGGAAGCTAGAGCTTCTCTTCGGCTCGAGCAATATATGAAACTCAGCCACTGAGAGGAATTCAGGGTCCATTTCTTTAAAGAGCGCTCGTGGCCAAGGCTGTGTTGGGAATTGCCTGCACGTTGCAAGGGATTCCTTCGAGTTGCTTAACTGAAATGGAAACAAAATCAGGCTTTATGGCCTGATCCTGTGTTCTGTGGGGAAATCAAATAGTAGAGTCTGTAAAGTCACTGGTGAGCAAAAGGCCCCAGACCCACAGCAGCAGATCCCAACAGCTGTAGCAGCTTCTGCATTTCCTGTCTTGTTTTCTGCCTTTTGTTTTTTGCGAGTGGCTCATTCAGAGTTAAGCACCCGGATGGGATTTAAAAATGAAAGTTTGCTGTTCCTTTCCAGTGTGTGAGTAAAAATCATGTACAATCTCTGAAAATCTTTTAATTATCTAGGAGAGCTTGATTGGATCAGAGCTGTGTAATTTGATCATGGCAATTCCAGCTCATTTTTTCCTTTTTAATCCATTTTTCCCCCTTGGAATCCCTTTAATAAAGAAACATTTTATGTATTCAGCATCTCTTAAGGCAGAACTTAAGACACTGTCCTTGTCAATTTTTAGAATTTCTAAATACAACTTGTCAGCCATGGCAGTTCTTACTTGTAGATGATGTTTGATTTGGTTGGGTTCAAATATGATGCGAGAATGAAATCTCTTGATTCATGCACTTGTTCTATATTTGCTTTAGTAGTTTTAAATAGGGGCTCTCAGCAGAAAAAGGACTTTCTGAAAATGATTCCTTCTGCTTGGTGGAACCTTTTTTTTTTTCTCATTTTAGGAAAATACCTGAAGGAAAACCCCTTCAAAAAACTGGGGAGAGATTTGCTGAGCCATGTGGGCATCTTAGGGATTGAGGACATGATAAAGAGGACAAACTGCACATCAAAACAGCTGCAGAGGGTGCCCAGAATTTGTTTTGTAATTCCAGTTTAATATGGTGGCTGGCTGGCTTGGAGTTTAAGGATCATTCTAGAAAAGTTATTATGTCAGATCCATTTCTGTTTTGGTTTGCCGGATACTTAAAAAAGCTGTAATTAGTTCTGTCAGCTTAAATATTTGGTCAGCAAAATACGGCTTTTGCATAGGAAGGTGCAAAACCACAGCTGCTGTTTATTGGGCACACTTCTAATTTTGAATGTGTGTTGATGTTTCGCTAAAAAAAGCAGCTCTGGAAAAACTCAAATTCAAAGATACTTATTCTTTTCTTTGGAGAAATGTTTTTGCACAGCCCTCTGCAGTCACCTGGGATTTTGTGGAAAACTACACATTTATTCTGCCCTTTTGGGGGTTCAGTGTTCAACCTGAGGTCACTCATGTTTCCCCAGCATTGCTTGGAGGTGAATATTTTGTTTTAAATCATGGTCTGTGCGTATTCGCATCAGAGGTGACAATAGTTTTTAATTCCCAGCTCCTCTTCCCTTTCTGCTCCAATTCCCTTGCCAACATAGGAGTTCTGGTATATGTTTTGCCCAGATACTTCATGTATGACACAGCTACTAACATTTTCTCTGGAGGTGTTAACTCTTATTAAGCTGAATTTGAAGCACTGACTAATGCTGCTAAATGCATCAGTGTGGCAGGCTCCTAGGGAAGGGCTCTGCTGTGGTTTCATGGATTCCTCTTGCAATTCATGAGAAACTCTCCATGGATCTGCCTTGGAATTAGCATCTGCCCGCCTATTGCATGAAAATTTTAGCATTGGATCTCTGCTGTCAGAAATGGCATTCGAAGGAGACACAAAAATACTCACCCCTGGAAGTGTCCAAGGCTGGGTTGGATGGGGCTTGGAGCAGCCCGGTCTGGTGAAAGGTGATTTCTTTGCACCAGCCCAGAGGCTGCTGTGTTCCCCTGTGTAACAGTGGCTGTCCAGCCTGCAGCCCTGCTCCCACAAAAACGGGTTCATTTGGCACACAGCCAAAGCTCTTCATCCACCATCAGCCACTTCCCCACACTCTGCCTCCCCTGGAGGTGAGAGAATTCCCTTACAGATTTCTGGGGGTGGGTTACCAGGGAGTTCCCGCTGTTCACCAGATTTATGGGTTTTGTGGGAAGGGGTCTAGCCAGGCAGATGATGATATTTACTGATCACCTGGAATTGCTCGAGGCAGTGGAACCTAAAACCAGCTGTAACATGCTGTGCAAAAGTCTGACTGCAGCTGAAATGCTGCATTTTGAAAGGGTTGAAATTTGGAATTTATTTTCACTAACTGCACATCCTACCTATTCAAAAACCAGAGAAGGGAAATCATCCAAGCTGTGGGCAGTTCTCTCCATCTCCAGAAAGAACCAGAACTGGTATGGAGAGACCATGTGATCAGGGCTGGGATGGCTTCCAGGGAAAAATTAAGCTTTGAATGTGATATTTTTTTCCTTGATCAGAGAATGAGATTAAGCTGAGGCAATAAAAGAGATTTATATTTTCTGGATTTATGTAGGTGTGTGACATCTCATTTTATTTAATTGAAATTTGACCCGAAGTCTGGAAACCCATAGGAGGGTATTTGGTCCATTCAGGGGGTGGCTGGTTTATGTTTCATATTCTAGAAACACCAGGGAAAACAGAAATTTTGCTTCTACAAAATGGAAAAGCTGCTTTGTCTGTTCTTTTCTATTTCTTTAGGAAGACAAGAATTCAGGAGAAACTTCTTCAGCAGGGATTTTTCTGCTGTGAAGGTCTTTCACCCCTCACGCCCATGCTTGATTTTAATATTCTGTGCTGCCTGCCTGCCTCCCTCAGAAGAGTTGAAGTGCAAAAACATGGTTAAAATGGTGCACTGTTACTCATCCTGTATCCTGGGCTCGAATTGAGCCTAATTATGCCACTTCCAAAATTAAGCACTACTCTTTTAGCCTTACTGAGTAAATACCAGCCCGAGAAACAGATTCTGCATCAACTGAGTCATCAGGAAAATTCTGATTGCAGAGCCTTTTGTCAGTAATGGGGGTACAAGGAGAGGGCACAGCTGCACCTTTTGAAGGAACCAAAGAATAAATTGGTTTGTCAGCTGGGCACCTTTTGTCCGTGGGTCATTGCAAACTCGGAGGTCATACTGGGACAGTATCAGTGTTCTGTTTATTTTCCCTTGGATCTGTGTAGTCTAAGTCACCATTGTTCAGTCTTCCTTGGAATTACTTGATGAAGAAAATACTCTTTTCTCTGTTTCCACTACATTTCCTCAATAGGAGCAACAATTAGGGAGAGGAAAAGGGGGAGGATTTCTTCACTGACAGTAAAATTCTGAATATTGTAGTTGTATGGGAATTTCACTGATGCATCGTTTGCTTCCAGTCCTAAACTGTTGTGTAACACCAGCGTGTTCTCTTCAGTGAGAGGAGGCCTGGATGCCAATTTCAGTGGAAGACTTTAAAAATAACTCTTTCTTATGGAATTTTTTCTGTCTTGCAGCCCTGGAAGAAAGCGTGATTTTTCACCAGTGCCTTGGAGCCAGTACTTTGAGTCTATGGAGGACGTTGTGGTAGAAAATGACACTGGCAAGGATATATCCTTTTTCTTTCATATTGAACTTGTCATAATCTCAGAGACTGGGGAGGTATCACGTTTTCTTTAGTTTATTGGGGGTTTTCAGCTTTTTCATGTGTTCCTTCTCATCTTCCATTATGTCTCTTGCAGGGTTCAGTGCCAGTAACTGGAACTGTCCCTTCTAGACTGACAGCTAAACTGTACCCAGCAAGGCCAATTCCTGACATTGCTGCTTTAGTGATCATTACTTGTTAAAAAGTGTTTCCAACAGTTTGATAGCATATTTTGCAGGGAAACACTCATTAGGTTCTCATAATTCAAACCATGTCAGGACCAAAGCTGTTCATTGATTTTTATTAACTACAGTTAGTTAAGTGGCAATCAGTGAACTGTCTGCTCAGGATTAATAGCAGCAGTACAACAGATAAACCTCGAGAGGAACACGTAGCTATGAATAAATACTTCCAAATTTCTGGCCAAGGCAGAGGTTGTGATGCCATCAGTGTCTTCTGACAGTGTCAGCCAGAGATTTTTCTGCAGCTGTTTCCTCTCCGAGATGAGGAATACCATTAGGAAAACCAAACTTTGAAGTTATTTCTCTCCAAACGCACTGGGAGGTGTGAGATCTCTGTTCAGTGCCTGAAACTGTGACCAACACATAAGACAAGTCTCTTCATCAGCTGGGGTGTGTGCACAAAGGGGGTGTGCCTGAGCTCTAGCAGGTCCCTGGGGCAGAGCAGCAGGCACCAACCCAATCATTAATTCAGCTGCTTCCACAGTTCACCCTGTCCACAGCCTTTCACATGGGAGCTCAAGCTTCTGCTGAAGGGAAGAGAATAAATCCTAAACAACTGTGATTTGGTTAAATTTGGGATGCTTCTATACACAACCTATTCATATAGGTCTACTATGCCTTTTATTTTATATTAAACCCCTGGGGGAGTGCACAGCCCTTCATCAAATGTGGACAAGGTGCACATCATGAATCATGGAGTCACCAGAGCATTTGGGTTGGGAGGGACCTTAAATCCCATCCAGTGCCACTCCCTGCCATGGGCTGGGACACCTTCCACTGTCCCAGGCTGCTCCAAGCCCATCCAACCTGGCCTTGGACACTGCCAGGGATCCAGAGGCAGCCACAGCTGCTCTGGGCACCCTGTGCCAGGGCCTCCCCACCCTCCCAGGGAACAATTTCTTATGAACATTTCATCTAAATCTCCCCTCTTCCAGTTTAAAACCATTCCCTTGTCCTCTCATTATCTGCCTGTGTAAAAAATAACTCCATCTTTTTTACAAATGGAGTTCTAGTTTTCTCTTAGTTCACTGTTGGGCCCAGAGAGAAAAGAACGGGAGGTGAATGAATTATAGGGGGGAGAAAACCTGGGCAGCAGCAGAACAACTCTTGAAGCTTAAGTTGAGTTACATTTTTGTCCAGGTAATGCTTGAACATTCCTGTTGGTCAGAGAAGTGAGGCCCTGGGTACAGAAGGGAAGAAATAAAATACTGTTGGGTATTGCAAGCTCCAAAATTCATTCAACTGCCTTGAAGTAACTCTGTGAAATGTCCTTAACTGTTCATACACTTTTCGAATTTACAAAAGTGGGTTGGAGGGGCCTGTCTTGCTGCTGTTACATGGTGGAGGCCACTCTGCTCTGTCCTGGGCTGTGTTTACTGTAAGTAAAGCTGCTGCTCTATAGAAATAAATGTGTGGAAATGAAGCTCTCTGAGTGTGGAAGGCAGTTATCCATTCACCCCTGGGAAACACAGGAAAACAGTATTATAAAAGATAACTATTATCTTTGTGTGGTTGGGGTTACTGCTTAGGTGTGTGGGCACCTTGCAGGTGGAGGGTTTGGGCTGTCTTTAGGGGCTGGAAAATTCTAATCTGTGGATTCATTGGGTTTGGGGAAAGCAACTGCTCCAGTTATTTAAGAACTGAATAGCTGAAAAATCAAAATAAGAGGACTGAGTAGCTTCGAGGACTGGGTAGCTTTTGCCAGCTGTGTAGGTGGTTCTATTAAGAATCCCTCAGCAAATTCCCCCACTCCTGCAGGGCTGTTATTTAAATAATCAATGATTCCTTAACACAGAAGTCTTCTTGTCAACAAAACATGGCCACTTAATCTCTGTGATGCCTGAAATAACTTAGTTAAATTGATCTGTCAGGGACAACTTGAGCCATAATTGTGTTGCAGTTATTATGCCCTGCCTTACCTTAAAAAGATTCCTCACTTGTTTCCCCTGACCTCTTTGGACTAATCAATTTTTACACATTTCAGCCTGTAAAATTCTATTCTTTGAGAGCAAACTGAACATGTACTGCAAAGCAGCTGCTTCACCTCCATGTCAGCCGTGGAGCCACGAGTAATTCTGTACCATGTGGGGCTTGGAGAGCAGGGGAATCCCTTTGGTGTCCGTAACCCCACTGCCGTTCCAGTTTTCAGAGGTGCTGCAGGCCTTGAATTCTTGATCCCAGGAAACCCACGTCATGTCTTAGGCAGGGTGAAGTAACTGTCCCTGTTAACCGTGGTAACAAGGATGGGGCTTTGGCCCACTAAGGATAGTCTTAGGGATCATTTTTGCTTGCGCTCTGTAACACCCCACCCAATCCAGGTTCAGCCACTTTGGTGGCTGTGAAGGGTTTTTAGGGAGTGCTTGTTGTTGCTGATCCCACTTTGCGAACAATATGCTCTCTGTCTCTCCTTGCAGTCTGCAATCATTAACAGGATCCAGTGTAGGATTGTGGCTTTAGACCTCCGAGGCCATGGTAAGTCAAAGAAATAAATCTGGGGTCAAATCAGTGTGTTACACGCTCCCAATTTTTAAAGGAGATGCAACGAATTCCTCACAGGATGACTAGGAAAACATCCTTAAGGCATCCCAATTTTGATTCAAAAGCAGGGATGGGAGACTGGCTTCTGTCAGAAGCTGAGACCCCCTGAACCTTTGTGCGAGACAGTGGTGGACTAGTTCTTTCCACCAAGCCCTCTTTCACATTTCCATAACCTATAGCTGGTCTTTGCCATGAGAAACAAGGGCTGTTCTTTCACTTGAACATCCATAAAGAACAGTTACGGGCAGTGTTTCCTCCCTGTAGTACCAAGTGTTCCTGTTAATTCTGTATTTCTTAATTATTCATGTTCATTGCAGTAGACTTGCTCCTCATATCTGTGCCTAAAAGCTTTGTACAGTCACTGCTCTAAGTCCTGAGAAGGCCTGAAGTTTTTCAACTTAAGTGAACTTAACTTGGGTTGGGTTTTTTTCAGGAGAAACAAAAGTAAGGAATCCTGAAGATCTGTCTGCAGAGACTATGTCGAAGTAAGGAAACTTATGCTCATTTCCCTTTTCACAAACCTGCATTTTCTTTCCTTGGCTGAACAATAAACTACACAAGGGCACACAGCCTTCATTCAAAGGAGCTGGAAGACAGTTTAATTTCACGTGATTCTGGTGGTTATCCCTTCTTTTCCTTCCGTTCTGGGACAGTTTGAAATGATGTCTCTCCCAGCTGAGTCAGATTCCAAACTGGAGTTGTTCCCCGGGTACCCTGAGTTTTTAAACAGTGAGCACTTTAAACCTGCAACATGCTGTAACACTCGCCAAAGAGTTCCTAATGGAGGTGGAATGCTTTCCTTAGACATCCATGGGGTATTTTAGCCTGAAATCACCAGTTTGGCTCTTCCTCAGCTCTCAGAACAAGTTATCAGAGCAGGACCACGTTGGCCTGGTGACACCCCCAAAGTCTGGGTCACAGACATAGGATTTTCAAGCACAGAGTTGCTTTTTCAAACTGTCATGACCCACTTTGGCATGCAAATCCATCCCCCCTTGACAAAACTGTAAGAAAAGCAAATACCCACTGCTAAGCACATTATGTTCTGCCCATATTTAGTACAAAGAGACTCTTTGCTGTGACTACAACTAAATGATGAAGGATTTTGTAACCTTCCCATGGACAAATCCACTTGGTTTGTTGAGGGGAGGCCATGTGTGAAATGTATTCTGACTTCCATTGTATACCTTATTCCTGCTGCTTATGCCTTGTCAGATCCTGATGTGTAACTGTCCTGAGGAGATGCCGGATTAAATAATTAGAATATTTTAGATCTGGAGCAGCACTGCTGTGGGGGGAAAGCAAGTTCCTTTTGTTTTGAAACCTTGCCCTCTTCTTAGCAATGAGCTCCAAATGTAGTCCTGAATATCTTTTAAATAGGAGCCTTAAATTATAGCTGGTTTTCATGTTTGTTCTTTTAAATCAAATCCTCAAGCAATTTTCTCTAGCAGAGCAAATAAGCTGGCCAACCTATTCATTTTTTCACTTGTTTTCCATGTTCAATACTGCTCAATTCTCAGGTGCCTCTGAATGGTTGTAGTCAGGAAAGCCAGTTGGGGTGTCTTTAAACTGCTCTTCAGTAGATTTCAGTCGTTAGCTGTGCTGCTGTTTTGGGGTTTGAGAATCATACCAGCCCAGCTTTCCCATCCTGGGAAAAGTGTCAAGTGACAGCTTCAGTTTAAAGTAGGTGCCTTATGGAAAGGATGGGGAAATTGCCCCTTGCCTTGTGGCATCTGTGCTCACAGAGAGTCTCAGTCTTTTTGTCTGTGTTCAGTGTTGTTCATCTTTGCCATGGTCAGTAGGGCTCAGTTATTTTTCTCTCTTTCATACCAGTTTCTTTTCAGAACAATTAATTTCTTGGTTTGTGCTTCCGTGCAAGATGATTTGACAGCTTTTTCTCACCTTTTATTTAACATTCCCACCAGCAAGTGTCAACCTAAAATGTTTTCTGCAAGGAAACCTGCCTATTCAAGGTGCGAAGGGACTATAAAATTCAGCCACATGGGCAGGGACACCTTCCACTAGACCAGGTTGCTTGAAATTCTTTTAAAGTTGTATCTTTTAAATGAGGATTTTGTTAATAAAAAGAGAAATGACATGGATGTTCAGGAAGGCATTGGCTTGCAGGGTTTCCTGCACCGGTACTAAGATGAAGCAGTGACAGGAGAATAAACTTGTCTTGTTGCCTGCGGGTTAGGAGAGGCTTTGGAGCTGCACACCCATCTTGGGGGTGTCCCTTGTGCCCCGCGGAGGTGGCGGTGCCATCCCGGTTTGCTCTCCCGTGGCAGGGACGTGGGGAACGTGGTGGAGGCGCTGTACGGGGACCTGCCCCCGCCCATCATGTTGATCGGGCACAGCATGGGGGGGGCCATCGCCGTGCACACGGCCGTCGCCAACCTGGTGCCGAGTCTGCTGGGGCTCTGCATGATCGATGTCGTGGAAGGTGAGTGTGGGGGCCCTCGGAGGCTTCCAGCCCCTCAGGTGAGCGTCTGCCTTCCCCCTCTTCTGTTAGCCCCAAATTCCTGAACACAGAAGGGTTTGCCCCATTTTTAAACCAATTCCATCCTCCTAACAGATCCTACCCACACGAAAATCTTTCCAGTTTGACTCCTCCTTTTCCTTTTCCCAGCTGGACTCTCTGTTTGCTTTCTTCCTGCTAATTCCACAGAATCAGAGAATCAGCTAGGTTGGAAAAGACCTTTGAGATCATGGAGTCCAACCTATGACCTATCACCACCCTGTCAACTAGACCATGGCAGTAATTCCTTTGAAATACTTTCTTGGTGGGGAAGACAGTGGCTTTTGCTGTAGTGCTTGGTGCTGATAAATATTTGCTGCTTTCTCTTACTATCTGAACACCCTGCCTATTCAAATAGTAATTTTCCAAGGTGACTGTTAGCTTAGAAATACTAATCTGTACTTTCCTTAGCAGCATTAAATCCCCCAGGGAGCTCCAGCTCTCGCTGCGGGTGTTGTAGCCAGTTGTGTGTAGATGTGGCAATAATTTCATCAGATGCCATGAAGTTGATGATGTCGTTTGCTTTTAGGTACAGCCATGGATGCCTTGAACAGCATGCAGAACTTCCTAAGGAGTCGTCCCAAAACATTCAAGTCACTTGAGAATGCCATTGAGTGGAGGTAAGGCTTGGGCTCAGTTTCTCCAATCACTTGTCTTTGTAGCTTGACTCCCGAAGGAAACAAAGTTTACATAATTTGGCTGTTCACAGGCCCTCTCCCAGCCCCCTGGCATGGGTTTGACCCTGTTTCACTGTTTCCCCACCAGCACTTCTCCCTCTTTCTCACAGTTACAGTGGCAAAGGGAGGTTCACATAAATTGAGCGTGAGCCACTCTGTTCAGTCTGAGAGCAGGAGCTATGGGAATGGTTTGGGGAAATCCTGAGCTGTAGAGGAGTTAAACTCTTGTTTCTGGGCCTGCTGGTTCTTGAATCTCTTCAGTAAATATTTCTGTCTGTCTTCTGATTATTTTTTTTTCCTAGTGTAAAAAGTGGACAGATAAGAAATCTCGAATCTGCCAGAGTTTCTATGGTCGGTCAAGTTAAACAGTAGGTGGCTTTTGGTTTATTTTATTTATTATTTTAAAATAATTTTTTCTGTTTTACAATACTATTGCTACATAAGTGCACTTGGAAGTGAAAATTTCTTCCAGCAAAATTGCTCAACACCTTAGGTTTAACCCTGGGTGGTTTTTTGGTTTGGAGTTTTTTTCTTTTGTCAGGGAATCAGTTTCTGGTTTTATTTTCTTAGGTGCGAAGGGGCTGCCAGTCCTGAGTGCCCTAAAGCCATAGTAGAGGGAATTATTGAGGAAGAGGAGGAGGAGGACGAGGATGAGGAAGGGGGAGGCTCTGTCAACAAAAGGAAGAAAGAGGATGACACAGAGGTAGGGAGTTCATTACTGTGTTTTCGGCTTCCCCTGCAAGAGCAGTCACCTCTAGTTATCAAAATCCTTCTGATATGAAAGGGAACCACTCCAGGGAGAGAAAACTGAATGAGAGCCAAGTCCAAATGTTCAGACAATTTGTGAGCTATTTGTGTCAGTAAAAAATAGCAAATTGATTGCCCTGAATCCTGCAGTCTTCTCGTGAAGGCTCTTCTCCTCTTGGTGTAGCTCCTGCTGGCTTTCTTGTTCCCTACTCATGTACTTTGATTTGGAGAAAGATTTAGAAGCAAGGAGGGTCATCCCTGGAACTGTGTAATCCACCAGAGGGAGCCACTATTTTTAAATTTTTGCTATATACTTAGGCATTACCAAGTGGCTCCCTGAGTCGGCTTTCTTTCTGCTGTGCTACTGATCACTAATGCAGAGCTCTCTCTCCTCCCTGCAGACAAAGAAGGAGCATTTATACACGTGGCGAATCGAACTGGCCAAAACAGAAAAGTACTGGGATGGCTGGTTCAGGGGTTTATCCAACCTCTTCCTAAGCTGTCCGACTCCAAAGCTTTTGCTTTTAGCTGGTACGTGTCTCTTCCAGTCCTGGTGTGCACTTCAGTGATGCCCCACTTGTATTTTAGAGAAGAGGGTCAGCATTGGGCTACGGTGTTTCCTGGGAATACCTGGGCTTCTCTATGTCTCTTAAAATAGTGTGGTGTGATTTGAACTTGTCAAGTGAAAGTCAAATACAGCTGTAAGCCCTTTTTGTACCTTAATAGGAAATACAGTGTGTAAATATCCTTTAAAGTTGTAGGGAGGGCTGTGCTCTTGCATTTTTTGGCTGTGTTTCGTTCCTGTCAGTTCACTCTCTTGAGGTGCAGCAGTGAAATGTGGGTGTCAGAGGTGTTTATTTTCTGTTTTTCAAGCTAATGTCTCTCTTAAAATATGCAGTAAAGCCTGGCTCAGAGAGTTGTGTTCTCTCTGGCTTTTCTCCAACACATTTGTTTATGTGATTGTAGGTGTTGACAGGCTGGACAAAGATCTGACCATTGGACAGATGCAAGGTAAACATTTAACATTGTTACTCCAGCCTTACTGAAATGCTCTTCTTGCATGACAGCTTGTTGCTATGGGTACAGTCAATATCCAAACAAATGGGCATTAAAGAATTAGTCCCTCCCAAAGTGTTCTCCAACTGTGGTCAAGGAGAGGTGGGGAAGGTGAGGAGGGAAAGGTTCAGTTTGAAGGGCTGTTGCCATGGGTTTTGCTCAATCTAGTGTTCAGTGCTCCCAGCAGTGGAGCCGCCACACGTCTCTTGGATCAGAATGATTGTCTGTGAGGGCTTCTTTCTAATCCATTTTCCCCCTTTCTAGCTACATTTCTGATGTTCCTAGATAGTACACCTGGGACCACCCAAAATTGTCCCATCTCCCAGTGTTTCTGGCAGACAGCAGACCAAGATTAAGTATATTCATTCCTGTTTTGGTTTGGGTTTTTCCCCCACATCCCAGCCTTCCAGAGCAACCAGTACTGGAAAGTAGCATTGGATAGCAGGATAAACATTACCTTAAGGTAAATCTGATAAAAGTACCAACTCTGACACTTGCCTGCACTGAGAAGCTCTGAGAAGTTCAGCTTCATTTTAACTCCTGGGAACACGCTCTAGTTACACCTGGGGAAGGTGAATTAAGCAGCTGGTCCATGTTTTCTTTGGAGCCATCAGTTGTGCATGGTGTAGAGTCTGCCGAGACTTCCTGCCATCCTGGGGCCTCTTTTCCAGCTACATTTAGTGAGGTTGGTTGGTACAGAACATGAGATCCATGTGCTGACTCTCTCAATCCACAGGGAAATTCCAGATGCAGGTCCTCCCGCAGTGTGGCCACGCAGTCCATGAAGACGCTCCGGACAAGGTGAGCCCCACCGTGGGGTTGAAGCTACATAAGGCATGGTCTGAAATGCAAGAAGGGATCTGTTCCTTACCATGGAGCAGAGATCATTCTTCAGGGGCATTTTTTGGCACAACAGCTGGCTTTCACAAGCAGCTTGGATTTTTTAGCTGTCTGGAAAGCCCTGGCTAAGATATTACGTGCCACAGGGCTGGGTTATGGATTTAACTCTCAGGCTTGTGGTGATGTGCCTAATTCTACCCATGTGGAGTGTGGGTTTCTCCTCCCGTCCTTTCCTCATGCAGTTCCCCACTATCCCTTGCACTAAGCTGCAGCTTTAGGGGTTGGTCTGTGTTTTGTTGAGTTGGGTGGCTCACATTTTCCAAATAGAAACCAAATGTTCCTGAAGCAGCTTTGACAGAGCAGTGCTGCTTCTGGGCACTGGTGGAGTTTGTGTCCAGATGGAAGCAGGAATGTGATGCAGCCAGTGGAGCCTGTGGTTGGGAGCACATCTGGTTTTACAGCTCATTCTGCACTGACAGCTGTGTTAAAACTCAGCCTTTCTGTGATTCACTTTACCAGTCTGAAATAGGTATTTTTATCTACATGCTGAGTTCTTAAGTTGTTACTCTTTTTTTATACATTCTAAGCAGTATTGAAAAGGTTGGGTGGGCCTTGGAGCAGCCTGGTCTAGTGGAAGGTGTCCCTGCCCGTGGCAGGGGTAGGAACTGGAACAGCTTTAATGTCCCTCCCAACCCAAACCATTCCAGATCACTGTCTTGCATCCTGAATTCACCTTTTCTCCCTGCTAAACTTAGACATTAAGAATTACTGAAATGGGTGGAGAAAAAGTTCAGTCACTTCTTGATGGCAGGCTCAGTGTCAGGAGTACAGCTGGAAGTGTGTTCCACAGAGCTCTTGTTTTAAAGGTGCACTCTCCATTCAGCAAGAGAATCCTGAGGACGTGAACTGTTGTTGGAAATACTGCAGGCTTTGAAAACTGACTGGCTTTCCTGTTCTCTTTGTGTCCCTTTAAATCCTGAGCTATTTTTTTCCCTTCCCTCAGGTTGCTGAAGCTGTTGCAACGTTCCTGATCCGTCACAGGTTTACAGAGCCCATCGGTGGATTCCAGTGGTAAGGCTTCATGGAGCTGTGTCCCTGAGCAGAGTTCCTGCTCTCACTGCCTGCTTGGCTCTCGAGGTGGGAGGTTGGAATTCTAGCATGGTGCTAAAAACCACAGATAAACAAACAGCTCTGAATCACAGCCAGTAATACATTTGGTGTTTGTGTTCCCTTTTAATTTCTCATGTATTTAGATGTGCTGATGAAACCTCCTTCCTTGGAAGGGAGGAACAAAGCTGATTTCCTTCTTTATAGCCTGCCACAAGGCAAAATGACAAATTTTATGGCATTTAGCTTAAATAATATTTTATTAAGTAACCAAGGCCCTGTGTTGTGGAAACAACTTGCATCACACTCCCTTGGCCAGGAAATACTGGTGAGATGAGGCAGGTAAAGCTGTGTGCTTCACGTTGCAGACTTTCCGTACTTATCTCATGTGTTTTCTTATCAATATGGCTTGTGGAAGCCAGGCCTCTGTGATCAACTAGGCAGTGAGAGAAGGTGTGATTGATAAGGTTGATTGGAAAAACTCCCAAAGTCTTAGTTACAACACCATGAAGCGTAGACCTCACAGAAGGTGCTGATTTCTTTTAGGATCGTATTTCAGGTGAGTGGTACAATAAGCCTGTTTATTAAGCAGTCCTGAAAAGTATTCCTGCTTTTAGCTAAGAATTCCTCCACAAAAACTGGAAACCCCAGAAAGTGTGATGCCGGAGTGGCAATGCTAAAGAGGTATTGCTGCACAGCATCTTTATTTAATTTTCCTCTTTATCTCGTCCCTTGGGGATGAAACTGTAGGAATGCAGGACTGTGGACTGCATATTTTAAATCCAGTGAAAGGATATAGTGTAGGTTGATGTGTAAATAGGGAGAGAGGGAGAAGACCAAAGAATTTTAGAGCTAAATTTAGGTTGTCGCAGAGTTTGCAGAGAATACCTTGATGCTAACATGGGGTCTTTCTTCCACTCTCTTTTTTGCCTCCTAGTGTGTTTCCTGCTTGTTAATATCCTGGTGTTCTCCAGCACTGATTCCCATTGTAAATAAACTGCACCAGAGGCCACTGTGATGTATCCATATCCTCTCATCTCCCAGTCCAGCAGCAGTGAGAAGTTGGTGTGAGATTCATCCCCTAGAACTAGTTCTCCAGAATATCTAAACTCTTAGGGACTTCCTTGCTGGGAAGCAGCTTCTATTGAAGACCATGAAAAGCTCTTCAGGCCCTTGGAAGTGGGATCCTCTTCTCTGCTGCCCAAGGAAAGACCTCCTGGAATCCCATGCAGTCGATCGTACCGATCTCCATCAATTCTCAGGCTTTCTTGGACCCAACTGCAGAAGGGCTGTTGGCAGTCCAGAGCCACTGAGGGCATTGCAGCACAGCCAAAGGCTTCAGGATTTCTCCATGGAATCATAGAATCATCTTGGAAGTGCCCCTTAGGTTTGGATTTTATAGATACACTTTTTTTCCCCTAAAGCAGACGAGGAATCGGCTTCATTGGGAGCTCAGGTTTCATCTCACCAGTGCCAGCCTTAGGGGTTAAGCTGTGGGAAAAGCCTGGAGGCCACTTTCCTGGGCAAAGTTGGATGGGATTGTAAATCAAAAAGGCAAGAGGGGGACCGTGAGCTCCATTTCAGAGTCTTGCAGCTTTTCTAGTGCTTGTTTCAAGTCCTCTCTGGGAAGAAGAGCCTGGATAACTCCATCTACTACAGACACATCCCAGGCCAGAGGATTCTGAACCTGCGTTTATGGGGAAGACTCAAGAGCAGCAGGGACAATGTGGTCAACAGGCAGTTTGGCTGTTTTCTGCCCCTGGAATGTGTTTTTTCGTCCCTTCTTGTAGCTGCCACACACAGCTGAGCAGAGATCAGCGCCTTTGGGATGGAAAAACATGGAATGGGCTGTAGGAAAAACCCTGGGAGAGCTTGGAGTCAGTCCTGCTGATGTTGATGCAGAGGTGTAGGCAGCTGTTCCCCCCAGTATCGGCGGAAAGACCTCATTTCCACTGTTGCTTCCTAGATCATTTTGCTCCCTGCCTTCCAAAATTACATGTGCACAGAGCTTTTCTTCAGGGTTCAGTTATCCAGAGACAGTTTGTGGGCTTGCTTTCATCTAAGAGTCACTCTTAAGTGTAAAAGCAGACACGTTTTGGAGCAGTTTTCCTCAATATTTTGCTGGTGGATGTCTGAAATCCCCTTTTTTTTTCCTGGTGTCTATAATCCCTTGCTGCTGTCCAATGATTTTAACCCTGCTTTGCCAAGGCAAAGTTCTGTGGTGATTTGGGAGCTGCCCGGTGCATCCCATGACCAGAGCCATCAGGAATTCTTGGCATTTGAGAGGTGCAGATGGGGCAAAGGGTTTAGCCCTGGCCGTGGGCCTGGTGGAGATGCACGTAGCTCTGATTCACCGGGCACAGCAGCCACAGCCTTGCTCCGTGTCCCTTCCCTGACACATCAGGATGGGAAGCGCCTGGATTAGAGGCAGGAAAGCCTCATTCCAGAGAGGAATGCCCTCCTGACACTTTGGCCATCGGCACTCAGGTGTCACAAGAGCAATTGCTGGCTCTCTGTGCTTCCCTCTGTGAGTCACCATGTTAATTATTGCATTAATTTGATGTAGCATCCACCCTGGTTGAGTTCCCCATGAATTCAATGGATCTTCAGTAGCTGAGATGCAAAATAGCTCTTTCCCCAGCCATGTCCCCAAAATGGGCAAAATTCTCTTTTCCAGGCAACTCCTTTGTTCAGGTTGTTAGGGATTAAATAATCCAGCGTGTATATCCAGAGTCTCACTTCCCGGGATCATACTCATGAATGATCGTAGTGAAGTCACATTCCTCTGTGGTGAAGTAACTTGGAGAGTCTGACTTGGAGTGATTCCTCACGTTATCCCTTTGATTTGTGAGGTCGTAAAAAAGCCCAACCAAACAGAACCCTTCATGGAAAGCAAATCAGTTTTGTATTCTGTAGAAGCACCACTGGAAAAGGAATGATTTCTGAAATCCTGTGGGCTCCCTGGGATTCTGTTTTGTTGTTAACATTGAGTGAGTGAAAAGAAAATAAATATTTCAAGAGCCTGTTTAATTGAATGGTGCGTCGCTCCGTGCCAGCTCCCAGCCCTGCCTTGCCCAGGATAGGTGGCTGTTCAGGGACTCATGTGGGACTGGATGAAAAAAATGGATTCCAGGGACAGCAGCAGCACTGTGGGGGTGGGTGGAAGGGAAATTCCTTTTGGCTCTGTCGAGCCATCCACATTTTTGAGACTATGCTTTTGTCTGAGAAATATTAATGCTCCTGCTGCAGTTTCCAGGGAGCTGCAGGCTGGGATAAATGGCATTTGGTGAAGGATTCATAGGCTGTGGTAAAAGTAACTGCAGAGAGAGGGAGTCTTCTCTTTGGCTCATGAGAAACAGGGACACAGAGAAATTCCCCCCCGAAACTCCCAGCTTTGCATTTTTCCTGCAGCCTTTGGATTACTTAGAAACCTCTCTTGGTTTTGTTTCACTTGTTTGAAGATCAGTGACAACTTTCCCAATGGAAGATCCCAAGGCTTGTCAGGAGCAGGAGATGCACTTTAGGATGCTGGTTTGTTGCAGGCTTCATTTTAATTGAATAAATTAAATAAATAAATGTCTAAGACCTAGGTTGAGTTTTGCCAGATTATGTGCACTGGACAAAGCCATCAGGGACTTGCAGATGACTGGAGCATTGGGATTGTTGGAAAAAGATTATTTCCTATATTGCCAAAGCAGGTTTGAACTCTTGCTTTGAATAAATCAACCCTTGAGTAAGGAATTAAACTTGGGCCTGGGACTGGGCAGCCGGAATTTTCCCCTCAGATTGTGATAGGGGGTCTGCAGAGGTGATGCAGCAATAGGTAAAGTTGTTCTTTTTCCCCTTTTGGCAAGGGAAAGGCCTGGACAACCTGGGGAAACCCATTCCAGCCCTGCTTTCCATGTGTTTGTGATTTGCAAGCAGTGTTGGGATGACTTGCAAAAGGCGGAGCTGGGCAACCCAGACCTTGGAAAACCCCCCCAGGAGGGTCAACTGGGTATTAGGAAAAAGTTTTTTACAATTTAGGCCCTGGCACAGGGTGCCCAGAGAAGCTGTGGCTGCCCCTGGATCCCTGGAAGTGTCCAAGGCCAGGCTGGATGGGGCTTGGAGCACCTTGGGATAGTGGAAGGTGTCCCTGCCCATGGCAGGGGGTGGGAATGGATGGGCTTTAAGGTTGCTCCATACCCAAATTATTCTGATTTTGTGACTTTAGCACTGACATTTTTTTCATCTTCTGCACTACTGCCTTTCTTTTGGGGAGCAGGAAGGCCTGGGAAAAGGGCTGTGTGGAGGTGCCTGGCAACCAGCCATTCACTGGTTTGAACTGGTAATCAACACTCTTGGAAATCTAGACCAGGATCTTTAGGCAAGGTCAGAAAATTGAGTTTATGGCTTATCACATCCAAGAAACCTTGGCCCTACTGCATTCTACCACCCTTCTCTGAGCCTGACGCTCTATTCGCAGCCTGGAAGTGCCCTTTGTGTTGCCCAAACCTGCATCCCTTGGTTGTGTCGTCCGTCTGACGATGCTGCACCTTGGCACTGTGTCCATGTGGCATCCAACACAGCGGGAATGGGATCGGGTGTTTGCTCTGAGTTTTGTTGCTGGATACTTGGCCAGTTGTGGCTGAGCTTTCCCAGTGTGGCAGTGATCTCTTGCCACGTGCTGCTGTTTCCAGAAGGAAAATGTGTGTGTTTGTGTGTGTGTACGTGCAGACCACACATTGTGTCCCGTGTCAGCCTCATCCTGGTCTTGTCTTGTTCTGTGTCTGTTTCCCTCGCCTACAAATAAAGCATTTGTGAAAAGTCCGGAGTAGAAATTCCTGCTTTCCCTTTAGCCGAGATACTTGGGCTTCTCGGAGCAGGCTGTGGAGGAAGGGGATTGATCCAGCTGTTCCTGTGCCAGACCCAACCCTTGGATTTTCCTGGTGACTCACGGAAGCCTCTTGTCATCTAAAATGCTCCCCCATTCCTTCCCTGCACCCCAGTGTGGGGAGGAGGAGGGAATTTAGCCACAGCTTTCACTTTTCCCCCTCCTTTCCATCACCCATGACTCCCACGTGTACAGAAACATCTGGAAGTAATAAGCCCCAGCACTGGGGCTCGTGAGTAACCTGTGCTCTGTTAAGCCTTCTCTGAGTCCTGCGGTGGTTGTTCCTGGCTGAAAAGCAGGAATTGGGAGGAACTGGTTACATTCAGGCAGGTTTAACAGCCCCAAAGGGCTCCTGGAGCCTCTTCCCAGTGCTCCAGCTCCTGCTGTCCTGCCCAAATGCTCCTTGCAGCTCACCCCCTATCCCTGCGTGCCTACGGAAGGGTTAATCCACGGCTGGATGAACACAGCCAAGGAGTGATAAACGCACATTTTTGAACCCAAAGCAAGCAGGAGAGCCTTGCGAGAGGTCTGTCTGCTGTTTCTATCCCCCTCCCCGATTTTTGTCCTTTTCCTTCCAGCTGGGAAGGAGGCCAAGAGGTGACATGGTGACCTGGACCCCCCTGGGAAGCTGGGTTTCCATCCTGAAGGATTTGAGTCTCATCCAAATGTCACCTAGATGAGTGTCTCGGTTTAGAGACAAATTTAGGATAAGAACGCTATGGAATGAGTGTTTCATCTTAAAAAAAAGGGGTTCCAGCAATGCCTTTCTGCCAATAGGAGATTAACACTAGTGGATGAAAGTGAAAAAACCCCAGTCGTTTATTCACAGAGTGCCCACACGGCACGGAAAAAGTAAATGAATAAATGCAAGATATTGAATTGTTCGACCTTACCGCGACTCACCCCCCTCCATCCCCACACACACCGGAGGAAAAAAAAACTCAAAACCCCAACAAAATGCCAGGGAAAGGGAAAAAA
>VYXC01006177.1:122066-151197 GCA_013397175.1 Platysteira castanea | reverse complement strand
CAATCTCCATGCCCCCAAGCCCCCACGCTCCCCTCCCACCTGGATCCCACCCTACGCTCTCCCACAGCACAAACCCCCTACACCCCAGCATGCACTGACCCCCGCAGTGACAGATACCCCCTCCGTTCATCCCCCTTCACATGTCCTGACCCCCCTTCTCCCCCACAGGCACCGATCCCTCCGATCCACCTGCAGAACCCAGATTCTCCCCGTGTACCCCCTACACCCCCACAGCTCGACTCCCCNAGTCCCTCTGACCCCCCTACACCTCGCAAGCACCGACCCCCATCTCCTCCGCGACCCCCTGCATTCCCCCCTCCCCGCATTCTCCCCATTCCCGCATCCCCCCCGTCCCCGCAGACCCCGCTCCTCCCGCCTCCGCCGCGCCGCTGCCGCCCCGCTCCGCCTCTTCCTGCAGCTCCCGGAGCGGGGGGGGCCGGATCGGGCGCCTGGCGGGGCCAAGGAAGCGAGCGGGGATGCGGCTGTCGGGATACCGGAGCCTGGCGCCGGTGCCGGAGGGCAGCAGGGGCGATACCTGTGTAGGGGTGGGCAGGCGATCTGCTCAGCCTCCGGCGCTCCTACGGGCCAGCTGGAATGGTGGAGTATCGAGATCGACTGGTGAAGCTGCTGCCGACCCTCTCCCCAGCAGGCAGGAGGGGAGCCAAGAGAGGGATGGAGGCAGGACCCTGCTTGGGGTGCCAGGAGAATCCCCTTCTGGCCGCCCTCGCCTTCCCAGGTGCTCCTGTGGAATGGGTGTGGAGAGGGAGGGCCAGGGAAATCAGGCAGGTCCGTCTGGGGGTTCCTTGAGGTGAGGCAGCCAAGCCCAACCTGCTCTACAAGATAAAAAGGAGTCATCTTCACCCACTGCCTTCTGAGGGAACGGAGGCCGTGATCAGCCAACCACACCCATCCCACGGGGAAGTCTGCTCCGTCCCTGGGGCCCAGGGAAGGGGCAGGAATAGGAAACTCCAGGATCTGTACGGCCCTCTGGCTATTACCTGCTGTTGTTGTCCAGGTTGGCAGGGGTGAGATGAAGGAAAAAGACCTGGGACAATGCGAAGGGACTTCAGGGCATGGGGACAACTGGACAAAGGAGCAGGTGCACAGGCTGTGTCCTCAATTCCTTCATTATCTGGGGGGAATACTGAAAGGAACAGGAAAACAGGAAAACCACCCTGGTTAACACATGGCCTAGAGGCTGGTGCCACTGGTGGAATGTTGGGGTTTTTGACTATGGTATGGTTTATACAGGAGTCAGTCCTGAAGGGCAAAGGAGTCCAGGAAGGCTGGACATGCTTGAAGAAGGAAAATCTAAAGCACCAGGAGCAGCCTGTGTCCATGGGGCATAGGAGAAAGCCTGTCCTGGTTAAACAGGGAACTTGGGGTGGAGCTCATGGGGAAAAACAAGAGTGTATCAGCTCAAGAAGGAAGGGCAGGGAACTTGGAGGGACCACGAGGATGGTTGAGGTTATGTAGGGAGAAAATGAGAAGGGCCAAAGCCAAACTGGAGCTTAATTTGGCCACTGAGGTTAAAGACAACAAAAAAGGTGTCTCTAAATCCACTGGGACCGAAAGGAGGGCCAAGTGTCTCCATCTTTTGCTGGATGTGGAGGGCAGTGCTGTGTCCGGGCCGAGGGGAAAGGCTGAGGTACTTAATGTCTCCTTTCCTCAGTCTTTAATACCAAAACCTCAGGATACCCAGCTCCTGTGGCTGGCAGTCAGTTGTGGGGAGATGAATGAAGCCTCACAAATCCTGAAGGAAAGGGTCACCCACAAGTCCCGGGGCCCAGGTGGGTGCACTGGTGGCTGGGTGAAACGCTGGCGCCTGGATGTGGCCCCTGGGGACGAGGTTTAGGTGACAAGATCGAGGTGGTGCCAGGGGAATGCCAGGACTCTTCCAACCTCGAGAATTCTGTGAACTGGGACTCCCTCCCCAGCCATGAAACACCCCAGAGATGCTCCAGGACACGCTTGATGTCTGTACTTCCCTTTTATTGAAAAAACAACCCAAAAAATCTCTTTTAAAAAATGCCGGTTTATAGAAGGGACGCGTGGAACAGGAGATGCCACAAGGGAACCGCGGGACAGACAGACACAGCTTGGAAAATCTTTTACACTTTTGGAGAAGCTTCGTGGCTGAGCACACAGAAGTAGCACATTTGATTCTCCCCCCCAACACATAAAAGGTTTTTATATAAAACAATCTTCTACCCCCAATTGGATAAATACAAAAATAAAGCAAACTTGTTTGCGAGGGGATGGTTGTTTCACAGAAGGGTTTTGTCCTGAACTCCTAACACAAAACGGAAAGGTGGGATTGGTACAACCCCCTGGATGCAGGGGGTTTGTGATAAAGCACTGCCAGGAAAAGCAGAGGATGCTGGGGCAGCATTGGTGATGCGTTTCTCCTCCCGGGGCTCCCCAAAATCCAACTTCGGGGTCCGCCTCAGAGCCAGGAAGGCAGGCACACAGACCAAGCTTAGCCATGAGCTTCAGCAAATCTTGGGTCCAAGATTAAAATTCCTGCTTATCCAAAATGCAATAGGACTTCAGGACAAAAACAGAGGCCATGATTCACTCTCTTTGCCATTTGACTTTATTGGTGTTAATTTAGCAGGTTCTCGGGAGGCAGGCGGGGTCCGAATCATTTTGTTTTCCTCTCCAGGGCCAGACTGTCGTGCAGCTTGGACACCTCCGGCTCGTAGGCCTCCATGACTAACGTCCCGTTGTTATCGAAGAACTTGGCGATGGATTTGGTGAACTCGGCCTCCCTCTGCTGTTTGGTTTTCCCACTGATGAACGTCAGCTTCAGGGTGTACTTGTCATCGAACCTGCAGGAGGGGCAGACAGACCTCAGAGCAGGATCCCAGTCAGGACAGAAAGCCCTTCTTGTTTAAAGGGAAAACACCCCCGGACTGGAGGTCCCCACCCGGGAACTCACAATTAACCCAATTAAAGGCTTTTCTACCCTGCCTTAAAGAGAAGCGAAATGTGAATGTGGCACAAGACCACTTGGAGCCGCTCCCGTTCCTAGACTGGGACATGGACTTTGATGGAGCAGAATGGATTTGTGGGTTTCAAAAGAAAAGGCAGTATTTGGGGTGATCTCTGGCCAGGGAGGGGTGGCAGTGGTGTAAGCCCGGTACCGTTTGAGGCTGGAGGAGAGCTGCCAGACGTCGTCGGGATCCATCCCCGCCGGGTCCTTCCTGTGAGCCACCAGGAAAATGCTCTTCTCTTTGTATGAGGTATAAATGGTCAGGATTCCCATCATCACAAAATACGTGCGGAGAGAGTTAAGGGAATTAAGAAGGTGCAAGGAGAAGCAGGAATTAGGCAGAGAAGTCGCTTGGATCCCCTCAGACACCATTGTTTAATCACCTCTCGTGACATTTTAATTCCAAACAGGATGTTTGCCTGATGTTTCATTAGCATGAGAAATTAAGTAATAAATTTTAACTTTAATAATTTATTATTCACTCTGTGGAAGTGTCTAAGGCCAGGCTGGATGGGGCTTGGAGCACCCTGAGATAGTGGAAGTGTCCCTGCCCATGGCAGGGGGTGGAATTGGATGAGCTTTAAGGCCCCTTCCCACATAAACCAGTCTGGGATTCTCTAACATTTGTTGGGAGATAGTGGGAAAACTTGAGACTGAGCAAGCCACAGAAGGAGTTGCTGGGCATTCCTCCTAAGCACAGACCAAGGAATCCCTCTTTCCCATTTTTAGAATTAAATAATTTCAAGTGCTGCAAGACAAATCACCCGTTTGTTCTGAAAGACACCCAGAACAACCTGGAACAACGAAACTCCTTAGGATCACAGGATTGTTTAGGTTGGAAAAGGCCTCCGAGACCATTGAGTCCAAGCATTCCCTGAGTCCACCATTCCTCCAGCCAAGGCCACCACTAATCCTTCGCTTTGCTGAACCTCACGGAGTGACCTTAGCCCGTGGATCCAGCCTGTCCAGACCCCTCTGCAGAGAGCTCTCCCCTCTCAGCATCCCACCTATGGTATTAGGGAAAAGCAAACACGTCTGTAACCAGACTATGGATAGAATGAAAAAACGGATCTGCCCTCAGATCACCCAAATTTAGGGGCATTACACCCAGACAGGCAGGAATTCTCCTATCACATGAAAACTGTCTGATTGTCAGCTGATCTCCACATGAGAGGAAGTGTGGTTCCCACAGGCCTGAAAATGGGAATACCCAGAAAGGTTTTGTTCTTGTGGAAAATAAAACCCTTTTGGTGCAACCAAGACAAGATCTGAAAAGGATATGAGACAACACAAAAGGCAAGAACGGGCTTGGATTCAGGAAAAGGGTGCAGGTAATCCCAAATCAAAGCAACGATGGCGAAGAGACAAGAGATTGTGCAGATCATGAGGCGGCCGTCGATCAAACGGAAATTTTCCACATATTTGTACTTCTCCAGGAGGACCTGTGGGAGAAACAGGCAGCCGAGCCTGCTATGTGCGTTTCAGGAATTTGACACACTGTTTCAGGGAAGGGTTTGAAGGAAACAATCCCAGTGGCACAGGTAAACTGAGCAGAAAGTTTAAGGGGAATTAATGTCTGCGTCAGGCGCCTGATAATTGATCCCAATTAAGCACAGCCACGTGGGAATCACAAGAGATGCCACAGCCCTGGCATGGATACAGGCACAACCAACCCCTAAGGAGTAGAACAGAAAATCAGAGAGTTTCCCAAGAGGGACAGCTCAGCAGAGAGAGAACGCACCTTTTTGGCAGAGTCGTCCAAGGAGTTTTTCACAGCTGAACCATCCCATTTGTCAATTTTTACTGGCTTGTCATCAATCTTCCACTGCAATGGAAACCAAGGGAGTGAGGGGAACGTCATCCCACCGCGCTTGCTCCTGTCGTGAGCACCAGGACAGGAGGCAGAGCAGAAGGCAGCTGCCTGTTTGGGAGAACCTGGCCGGACACAAACGGGCACCCAGGAGCCGCCTGAGCAGCACCGTGCCCGTCCCCCGGGCAGGTTCCAGCTTACACATCTTGGCACAGGCTGGAAGTGGCTCTGACACCAGGTTTACTGATTTTGCTTCTCCATTTGCTGCTGCCGCTGCCATCCCCAGGAAGTGACAGCTGGGCTGAATTCCTGCCTTTGGACGTACTCCTGCTTTCCAGCCACGCTGCTACACACAGACTCTGAGGGGACGGAGGAAAATTTCAAGAACCCCCAACTATCTTTGTACAAGGGGAGAATTAAAAGGCACAAACAAGGAATTTTAGTTAAAACCATCCTCTGCAACAACAGCAAAGGATTCTGTCACTCTTCCATATTCAAATCTTCTGCAGGAATGGGTCCCTCCCCAGTAACAATTCCCATATCCAACAGCTCAGCTTTTCCAAGGGGTTCCCCTGAACTGCATTATTTTTTGGTGACACATCAGTCCGAGCCATGAGTACCCTAAGTCATCCCTTATTTCAAACAGTCAAGTGACTGGAGCTGGAATTTTATCTGCCAGTAAAGCAGTCCTCAATTTCACTCATGTTATTTTCCTGCTCTGGAAGCTCCCAAGCCGGATTGATTAACTACCAGCCCAAAGAGCTCCTTTCCCTCCTCTGGAAGGAAAAAACCCACCCACTTTAAAATATGATGTAAAACTCGATCTGCTTCCCCTGCAGCCGCACAGGGCAAAGCCCAATTATCCCCCAGGCCCGGCACGTGGGAATTCTGAGGCACACGGTGAATGTCACTGCGTGGCCGCGAGGTTTATGAGGCCACAAGCATCTAAAATCACGGAGAACTGGGACAGAGCTCTCACATCAGTGTATGCTATCAAACATCTTAGGTGGCTGCTTTTTCAAGCATTTTCTTCCAGGGTTAATTAGCACACGTAGTAACCGGAAGCCAAACTCTTTGCCCTAAGAGAATTGGGTAGANGAGCCCGTTCCGGCCGCTCTTGGCCGCCATCTTCTCGCCGCCTCCGCCCCCGCCCCGCCCGCGACACCTGGGCGCCCCCGATTGGTCGTGCGGGAGGAAGTCCCGCCCCCCTCGCGCCGCGCGGCACGCTGGGAAGTGCAGTCCGTCCCGCCCGCCATTCCCGTGATGCGGAGAGTGTGTTCGAATCGCGGAATCGCGGGATTTGCGTTGGGAGCGATCTTAAAACCCATCCAAAAACNNGACGCTTTCCGATCTTTTCTTCCAGGGTTAATTAGCACACGTAGTAACCGGAAGCCACACTCTTTGCCCTAAGAGAATTGGGTAGAATTCTTTCCTATTTATTTTTCCTTAGACAAGCATCTACAGCAGTTGGAGGGAGAATGACTAGGGCTGAAGGGAGGACGCTCAGGGATGAGGGGGGATTCTCAGGGATGAGGATACGNGCGCCGCGCGGCACGCTGGGAAGTGCAGTCCGTCCCGCCCGCCATTCCCGTGATGCGGAGAGTGTGTTCGAATCGCGGAATCGCGGGATTTGCGTTGGGAGCGATCTTAAAACCCATCCAAAAACCCATCCAGTCCCACCCCCTGCCACGGGCAGCGGCAGCTTCCACTAGACCAGGTTGCTCCAAGCCCCGTCCGACCCCGAAAGGGTTGTCCAGGCCTGGCACAGCTGGGCAGGGCAGTGGTGGAGTCCCCATCCCTGGGGGGATTTAAAGCCGTGTGGATGTGGCACCTGGGGACAGGGGTGGTGGCCTTGCAGTGCTGGGGACTCGATGACCTTGGAGGCCTTTTCCAGCCCTAACTATTCCATGGTTCTATGATGTCCACCAGGATACAGCAGCCCTGTTGTGTGGCCGAGCCATGTGAGGAGGATGCTGCTTATTCCTCCTTAATGAGACCCTTCACGCAGAGCTTGGCCCCAGCTGCCATGACAAGGAACCCACTGTTGTGCATTGCAGGAGATGTGGTGCTAAGCTGGACGGCCATTTGGACTGATCCAATTTAGCTGCTTTGATGTAGGATATCAGTTTTATGTTAAAAGAATAAACGACACCCCAGTCCGGTCTCCTGGCAGATGCACCTTCCTACAGTGGGAGCAAATAATGGGTTTTCACCTGTCTTTGCTCAAGTCTGTTACTAATGAGCCTCTTTGTACCTTTGTTCCCTTTGGTGGGAATAGGGTCTGGGTTGTTGCCCTGGCTCTGCCAAGACATTCCCGCAGGAAACCGCAGAGTCCTCAGCGTTAGTGAGAGCAGAGGGGGTGGGAGCCGTGCAGGCACACGTCCTGGAGCAGCCTCTGGCAACACTCCCAGTCACACGGAGGTGCCAGCGGAGCTGGAAGTGGAGAAAGGCCAGCTTGAGTAGATCCTGCTGCAGATGCCAGGGATCCAGGCGGGATGAGCGAGCAGCACTTGCCTCTCCCTGCCCACATGGAAACCACGGGCGTGTTCCAGTGGGAGAGGGCTCAGCTCTGCCAGGGTGCCACACAGACACTGCTGGGGTCCCTGGGATCTACAGCTGGATTAACTCCAGCCCAAACCCAGCTGCTGGGAGATCAGCCTTGGAGTAAGACGGGTTTGGCCTGACAGGAAGCGGCACTTGGGTCTCTGAGCACTGGCCATGTTTTATCTCCATCCCAGCCCTGACAGGGCTCCCCGCTGAGCTGCTGGTGCAAGCAGGGCCTGGCAAAACCCCAAAAGGGTCTGTCCAGCCCTGGCACAGCTGCCCAGGGCAGTGCTGAGTCCCCGTCCTTGGAGGGCTTTAAAAGCCGTGTGGATGAGGCACTTGGGGACAGGGGTCAGCGGTGGCTTTGGCAGTGCTGGAGATCAGCCCTCCNCCACACAGACACTGCTGGGGTCCCTGGGATCTACAGCTGGATTAACTCCAGCCCAAACCCAGCTGCTGGGAGATCAGCCTTGGAGTAAGACGGGTTTGGCCTGACAGGAAGCGGCACTTGGGTCTCTGAGCACTGGCCATGTTTTATCTCCATCCCAGCCCTGACAGGGCTCCCCGCTGAGCTGCTGGTGCAAGCAGGGCCTGGCAAAACCCCAAAAGGGTCTGTCCAGCCCTGGCACAGCTGCCCAGGGCAGTGCTGAGTCCCCGTCCTTGGAGGGCTTTAAAAGCCGTGTGGATGTGGCACTTGGGGACAGGGGTCAGCGGTGGCCTTGGCAGTGCTGGAGATCAGCCCTCCCTGATCTTAGAGGGCTTTTCCAACCAAATGATTCTGTGATTCTGCAATTACTCCACAACCTCCTTCACCATCAGGCAAGTGTCACCTGTCTGGGACAG
The DNA here is from genome assembly GCA_013397175.1 of Platysteira castanea. Taxonomy (NCBI): domain Eukaryota; kingdom Metazoa; phylum Chordata; class Aves; order Passeriformes; genus Platysteira; species Platysteira castanea. The sequence goes on along the minus strand of VYXC01006177.1, from coordinate 143,005 downwards.
GCAACAGTAGGATCCTGCTTGTTTCCAAGCACAGCAAGAAATGGGGAGTTTCACTGTCAGAACCTGGTTTTATTCTGTTTGAACCTCGGCCTTTGCCCTGCAGTTCAAGTCCTGGTTGCTGTTAAAACAAACACTGTTATTTGTACACATTTGTTGGCATATTTCTGGTTTGTGACAATTGTTTCACAAGCAGGATTTACTCTGTTTCAAACAACAGAAGCCACAACATGACAGACGCCTGCATGTCATTCCACTCACACATTTCACACATGCAAGTCAGCGGTCCTTTGGTGCCTTCCATCGCTTGGTAACACATTCAGGTGAAGCCACGGGGGTTCAGCTGAGACCAGAACGACCGTGAGAGTCTGCAGCCAGCCGGTGCTCTGCTGGCGGGCGGAGAACACGAAAGCACAACGATTCAAAGCGTTACTGGAGAGAAAGTGTAGCGACATCGAGGTTGGTTTTGAACAGTTGGACAGCAAATCCCAAGGAAACCAGGCGCACGCCCCGGTCCGTGCCCAGCTGCAGGTGTTCCCGTTTGCATAGTGAAGAGCTAACTCTAGAGCGGGTGCGTGGTGGTGTTCTGCGGGCACGGGCAGGGGACAGGGCGGTGCCAGGCACGCGGGGACCATCCCAGCCTCCGTGCTGCGCTCCCCTCCCCGGACATCCCGCGGGGCTCCCCCACGGACACTGCGTAGTTCTGCCTCGTGTCTGTCCCCCACTGGGAGAGAGGGCCCAGGTTCTCCCGAAATGCTTCCCCTCCCGTGTGGGACGAGCTCTTTGCCAACCTTCCGCCGGACAGCTGGGAGGCAGGACAGGGCTGCCGGAGGGTCCAGGCGGAGCCCTGCCCTCGGAGCATTGCTAAAGGCTTGTTTTCTACAGTCAGTGAGAGTCTTTAAGGCTTGGATCTCCCCCTTTGCTTTCACTGAGAAAATACAAAGAAGCGCTTGTTCAAGCTACACTTCATGACTACTGTGCACTGCATGTACAAGAGCATTGGAAGAGAAATACTGACAATACAGAACAACGTCATACAATCACCTGGCATGATCCCTTTTGGCACTTTTCCTTCATTTATCTGATCTCGCTGACTCCAAACACGGACCTTTCCGTACGGCTTTTCCCGGGCAGAGAGCCCCACAGGGTCAGAAAGCAACTTTCTGGGAGTCGGTGGCATCTTTGGCAGACACAGTCCTTCTGTCGCAGAACCAACCCCAGCCCCTCCGGATCAGACAGCTTCACATTTTGGGACACTCCCATGCCCGTGCTGTCCCACAGCCGGCAAGGAATGCCTCCATCCTGGAGGGAAGGCAGCTGAGGGTTACAAAGGACTTCCAGAGAAGTGTGAATAAATACTTGGTTTAATCTTGTGCTGCATCCACCGTTCAGCAGGAGGTATTTTCCTTCTCAGCTGGCACCATTTCTGGCGAAGGTGGCGTCATTCCTGACCTTTACAGGGGAGAGGCTGGGAATTCCTGCTCTTTTCAGTGTAATTATTTACAATTTTTGTTGTTTTGTGCAAGCTTACATAAACTTTGAGAGTGTTAAATTAATAAACATTCATCCTGGCTTTGCATCGCCGCAACCCTTCCACAACATGATTGTGATTCCACATCCAAAGGTCTCCTTGAACGCAGACACCACGGCCTGTGCATGATGCTTGGGGAGCCGGGATCTCTGTTTTGGGGGCAGCCAGGAGCACGAGGGGTCCCATGAAGCTTTTTTTGGCTGGGGACAAGCTCCAGCCTTGCACTGCCTCCTGCACTTCTGCCCAGCTTGGATTTGGAATCGGGAAATTAACGTACAACCCCCTAAATATTTATAAAATCTTTTCAAAAGAAGGTATTTAAGACACCGGCCTAGTGCACTGGGCAGCGAAATCTGTTTTAAGAGGGGAAAGAAAAGATACATTCAGTGCGTAAATCAATTTTTTTGTGGTGTAAGCAGCCCAGGCCCAGCTGAACCCCCACAAACACCACGAGAAAAAAGGAAACTGTTTAGGGAAGTTTGTTTGGGGCTCCAGGGATGAGCCGCAGAGAAGGGGGCCTGTAAAAACAATTCTAAATCTAAATGCACCTGGGAAGTGCATATTTTACCTCGAAATGTTGGGAAAAACAGCACGGATTCTGAGTTAAAGCTGTGGCTTTCTCTCCCCAGCTCCACGGGCAGATCCAGGCCGTCACTACTTCTCTCTGTGCTGTTCTTCTAGGTCCAGTCAAGGCTCTAATTCCTTAATTTCCTTCTAATTCACAGCTGGAAAGAGGAGCAGGATTCAGTTTGGGTCAAAAGCGCCTGCTTCAAGCAGGACCTGCCAAGGCTGCGGTGCAGGAGAGGGCCTGGCATGCTGGGAAGGCAGAGCAGGCCAGGTCTCACCAGCCCCAGGTACAACTTTAACCATCCAGTAGTTTGTGTGGCAAGGAGATACAGAGATAGAGATATATATTATGGAATCATTGCTATAAGATTTCTCAAAACAAAAGTGTCGATCTGTTGAAATATAGTATTTAAAATATATAAATTTTACCCAATAAAATCAAAGATTTCTTTTTTTCTTTTTTTTCTGTTGTGTTTTTTTTTTTTTTAAATCCAGTTCAATTAGGAGAAAAAACAACCTGCCAGGGTCCTTGCAGTGAAAAAGAAAACCAGTTCCTGTTTTCTTTCTGACCGTTTAAGATGGAGGGAGAAAATTCAACCATTTTTAGATAGAGGAAATTGGGTAATGCTGTTGTCTTAGATCAGATCCATCTATGTGCACTGGCTGCCCTCCCTTCACACCATCCCTAGGGAACTTTGTCCCAGCAGTGTGCTCATCCCAAAAACACCCCTGGCACCTGGCACACGGGGGGGCAGGATGGGTAATGCTGCAGCCCCACGGGCTCCAAGGGTCCCAGTGAATATTCTGCAAGGCAGCTGTCAAGGATTGAGTTGGAACGGTACTTTCTGAGCTGCGTTACTGGAAATAATCCATGAAATTAATCCATGGCAGAGTGTTAGAAACACTCAGAGGGTGGCCTGCCACATCTGTGCAGAGAACACACGCTCCAATAAGCCCACGCTCTGAGCCAGCTCTGCTCCAGGCCCAACTTCATGCCTGGAAGCAGAAGTTTTTAGTGCATCGCTCACCTGAGCTCTCTTAGTGGTTTGAAGCTGAAGGCAGGGAGCTGGAGCAGGGCAGGGCAGCGCTCGGGGCCAGCTGGGCTCCGTCCCCTCGGGTGCCTGCAGCACAGCAGCGCCGGCTCTCTCGGCACGCTCCTCTGGGACAGGCAGGGACAGCCCCTAGGTGTGCTGAGAGCTCTGAGCTGAGCAAGGGACGGGTCAGCTGGGAGGACGTCCTTCCCAAAACTCCCTGGCTGGTGTTACCCTTTCTTCAATATCAGAGGGAAGAACAGGAAACCCTCTCGGTTTGGAAAAGACATGGACTGGGAGAAAAGTTCCCTGGGTCCCAGCGCTCAGCATGTGGCTCCAGCTGCTCCACCTGAGCTCTGTCCCTGGTCACAAACGTGAAATTACAAGTCCCTATCAGGTTTTTCAGTAAAATCCTTATTTTAGGTCTTTCTTTTCACTGCATCTGGCTTTCTGCTTCAAGAAAGCGACGAATGATGTGTACTGCTGGTGCAGACAGTGAGATACATTCATTAGGAGGTACTGTGGGGGGCTCTGCTTAGAACTTCCCAGGAGAAATATGGAGCATGGATAAGAGCCTGACCCCACAACCAGATGCAGCCTGAGGGAGAAAATGGGGCAGGCAGAGAGTAGAAGACTCTCAGACAACTTCCATGAGCAGAGCTCAGATTTCTCTTGGCAAGGGATGGTCCTCACACCCCACGTTCACAACCCTCCTAGCTGGGGATCTCACGTGTGCCCGACTGCGTGTGGAAGCCTTGCAGTGTATTCACAGGGATGACAGACAATTCCTTCAGACCAACGGACCAGAGAGGACTGGAGGATTTTTTTTCTCATTCTCTCTAATTTTTTTTTAAAATCTGAAAGGACTCTGGCTTCTCTCTGAACTGGACCTAGAAATGTCTTACCACCAAAATGAAAAAACAATTGCATGGGTGGAAGTAGGGCAAAAAATAGTTTTCCTATAAGATAATCTGATAAACCTCATCGTCCTCTAGAAAGGCAACATCGTCCAGCAGTGCTACTTGGCACCCAGAGTGCTCTTGGACCGCAGCAGATACCGATCCACGCGCACTTTCCGCCTGTCCACTGTCCTGTTCTCGCTGTCGTAAATCCGCTGCAGGTGCAGGGCCAGCCTCCTGTCCTCCTCCTCTTGCTGGAGCTTCTGCTCCACGTCCCGAACCTCCGGAGGCAGGCCCACCTCCCCGGCCACGTGCCTCAGTCTTTTGACGGAGCCGTTGTGCTCCAAGTGCTTTGTTTTGCAGCGTCTCTTCCGGCCCCGCCGCAGCAGCGGGGGCTGCTCCCCGATGATGTTCTCCACGGAATTGCAGGTGCTGTTCTGCACGTTGATCAACTCACTATTGTTCAGGTATTTCAGCTGCTTTTTCCCCGCTGGCTTGATGGGGACTCCGAGCGCGCTGTTGTCGGGCAGTGATGCGCCGACGCCCATGAGTCTTCTGCTCAGCATTTTCGGGCCTAGAGTTAGACAGGATTTGTCCATGAATGTATTCACTTTCAGGTCAGGGACTTCAGATACTCGTGTGTTTAGGGAGGTCACGCTTGATCTCACATCTGGTTCAGCAGCACCATCATCCATGGTTAAGGCCTGTGAACCTCTGTTCTTCTCGCTCCCTCTTCCCAGCTTCATTTCACTGACGGAAGGGAAGAAATCCAGCTCAGGGCGAGGCTCTCCTGTTGTGTCAGGCGGGAGGTGATCATCCTGCACTTGTGGCTGCTCTTTAGTGCAACTGCTGGAGTTGGTGATGTCAGGAACCACAATGTCTTCCCCGGGCTCCGAAGCCAAGGACGTAAGGGTCGCTTTAGAGAGAGTCTTTTTGATCTGACGCTCCTGAAATATCTGCTCCCATTTTTTCAGTATTCTAGGACTGGCCTCATAAGTGGTTGGCTTCTGCAGGCTCCGGTTCAGGTTTCTGGGGGTAGATTTGATGATGAGGGGGCTCAGGATTCTGCCGTCGGGAAGCCTCTTTGGGGGAGTGCACGGGGAGCAGACGATGGGCTTGAAGTGGTTGAGCTCCTCTGAGATGCTGTCGTTGCTCTCGGGGCTGATGGAGCGCTCCGGCCGGTGCAGGGCCGACAGGGAGGACACGGCGTTGAGCACCAGGCGCTTCTCGGCCGTCAGGTCCGGGGCGGACAGGCAGCGGTTGTTCTGCGTGGACGCCAGGACCCCGAGCAGCGGCGTGGACGCGCCGGTGACGGGCAGCACCTGCAAGGCAAGGCAGCACAGCTGGGAGAGCCGCTCACGGAGGCGCGCACGGACAAGCACGCGAGAGGAGAACGGCAGAACGGATGGGTGCTGTGCACGGCTGCCTCTGACAGCCTCTGCTGGTCCCAGCACCTTCCGTGGCTGATGTGGGACATGAGCAGGAGACTCCGGAGTCCAGCATGATCTGGGTGTCAAATTTATTTCAGTCTAAGAGCTGCTCTTGCCACAAGTAACAACCACTCCCATGGCAAAATCACACAATCACGGGATGGTTTGGGTGAGCAGGGACTTTAAACACCCTCTCATTCCACCCTCTGCCATGGGCAGGGACACCTTCCACTAGACCAGATTCCTACAAGCTCTGTCCAACCTGGCCTCGAAATGTGTTTTCTCTTTACCTGGATAAATCAGCCTGAGGAGAACCCTTTCAACTTCCAATTAGCCTCCAATGCTACACAAGAACCCTGACACCTGTCTGCTTTTCTGCTTAGTAATTCCTAACCCAGCAGGTTTTATTGGGAGCCGCAAGGAAGCGATTGGCCCCATGGCAATAACAGTGCCACAAAGGCCATATTTTATATCTCCAGATTACTGGTGCTGTGTAACCTCAGATAACAACATTTACACACAGGAACCTGTTTCCAGATGCTGCCTGTACCTTTGTTTTGGTGGCTGGGGCTGATCTCTGCCTGCTCTTGGATCTGTCCTGCATGGTGTCATTGCAGCTCCGACTCCTCTCCACCTTGGCGGTTAAATTCCTGAAAAGCAGATGGGTGAGAACAGGAGACTGTGCGTGACCTTAGAAACAACCAGCTCAACAGCCCTGGCAGTAGCTGCCTGTGGGAGAGGCATCAGCCTTGGCAGCACCTGGTTGGCAGAGGCATTTCCTATGCCCTCGGGGACAAGGGATCCAGGAATCTCGGATTTGTGGCAGAGTCCTGGTCTGCATTCACAGGCTCTGCGCTGAACATGCGGATACCTCCGCCCACGGCTCATAATTAACTGAGGGCAATGCTAATGAGGAAGCTGGGGAAAGCCCTTTGCTTCTCACGTGGAAACACACCTGGTTACTCAGCTGCTTCCACTGTGCCGAGCAACAGCTTTCCAGGGAAAAAGCTGTTTGGGGCTGATGCTATCCTACATATCTGTGCTGGAGAAGGAACCAGCGCTCTTAAGTTCATCCTACAGAATTCTGATTTCTGACTAATGGTTTAAATCTACAGGCAGTGATTTTTCTCCTTCATGGGATAAATATTAATTTCCTTAACTTCCAGGTAGGAAGTAATCAGACAGACACCACGTTCTACCAATGAGCCTGCTCTAAAATTCCAGAAAAAAACCAACTTATTTTAGATTGGAACCACCATTTGAATTAGAGCATCTCAGGTGTGTCTTGACTTTAAAACAAGCCAAAAGAACATCTTTAAAGGATATTGAATAAAGTCTCGGCCTCTTACCCTGAAAGGAAAGCAAAGGAGTAGGCACTGGTCTTGGAAACAAAAGCTGACCGATGTGTTTGCTTGCCCTGGAATGGTTCTTCATTCTCAGAATCCGAGAGACGTTCAGGAAACTGAAGTCAATCAAGGAAGAGTTAGCTGACATGCACAACAAAAAGAATAACTTGGAAAATAAAGCTCTTTCTTGCAAAAGTGTTAAAATCCCCAAATCCCCCCTTTCTGATTATACTGAGAGGACATACGGCATAGATAACACAAAAATAAGCACAAAGCTCCTATATATAGCTGTTAGTCATAGAATAAAGTTAATTTATTGATCAAGAAAATGTGAGAAAATTCTACAATAAAGGTTACTACGGGGTGTTGGTTACTCAGCCCCCATGGGTCAGCCTATCAAATGGAAATTTTAAGAGCATTTCCTGCAGAGCCTCCCACATGAAATGGGAAATAGGCAAAAGTCAGCATGAAGAATGTGTTGAACTTCAGTAGTATGACTTCACTGCAGAAGATTCACGGGGAAAAGTTCATGGAAACGCACACAAGCCTGAAGACCAAGGATATCCCCAAAGCTGAGGTGACCTGCTGTGTTTGGAAGAGTCACACAGTAGAAGGTAAAAGAGGGGACAAAAACCTCTAGAAGAACATCTGCAGTCATAACAAACCTTAGAAGACAGTTCTCATTAACAACGATCTTTACAATCTGCCAGCTCAGAGCCTTCACAAACTATAAAACCTCAATCAAGGAATCCTGGAAAGCCAAAGAATGAAAATTTTAGTATGTGAGCAGGAAGGAGAAGCATGAGCTTACTTACACACTCTTGGCTCCCCTTCAGCACTACAGATTCATCTTTTTTCTGCTGTTCCTCCGTTTTTCTTTTCCCCACATCCATGTCATCTAGAATGAACTTGTGAGTCAGATCCTCAGATGTCTTTTCTTCTTGTAGCTTCTCTTCTCTCAGCTGGAAATAATGACAAAAGAGGTAGAGTAGTTATAATTTGAAGCCCTACACTTACAGATTGGCAAGATCAAGAGTCTGGCCACATTGTTTAGTTTTGTGCCCTCATTTCTCAACTCCAGGGTAGAGCCACTGCCCCTCTCTCACAGTAATGTGAAGATTGGTTTGCTTCTACACCACATCTGTGTTTTATACACAAGTACCATGGATTTTATCTTCTTTGCAAAACAACAAAGGCATCGTGAGGCCCGGGGCTGGACAATGCCTTCTCTGCCTTCCTATTTTCTAAAACAGAGAGACAAAAGCTTTTCTCTACTTGTAGGTAATCATAGGACATATAAAAATGTGCAAAACTAGTTTCAAGCAAGCTGTGATATTTCAGTTTTAGCCTTCCGACGACCTGATGCAGCACACACAATTTGTCAGACACCAAGCAGCATCACCTGAAACAAAAGGTGAGATGCAGCAAGTCCCATGTTGAAAGCCACACGAGAGATGAGATCCCATTGTTTCACTGATGTGTTGGGATGGAGAAGATCCAGAGAGGCCACCTTAGCCCTGACAGCTGACTCCAGGAGCAAAGCTTGAATTCAGTTTCAAACACAGACGAGAAGAGCAAGGGAATGCCAGGATCTGGGACACAAGGTACACGGGCTCTGACAGGCTGCCTGTCCTGCTACACTATTTTGCTCCTCACCTAAGGAATCCAACTCCCCTTTTGTGCCAGGACCTCTTTTTCCTTTCTGCAGACTTGCTATCAAAACCAACAACACCCCTTTTCTCCTTTCCACCACCTTTTCCTGATGAACAGGCTTGGCAGAACACACTTCAGGTAACACCATCTGATTGTCCCTGCCCAGGGTAACATCATCCAGCTCCCTTCTCCCTCCTTCACCCAGCCATCTTCCCTGCTTGTGTCTTGCCTCTTGCTCAACTTAGACACAGCCCAGGCATCGTCTACATGTATCTGTATCTAGAACAGATCCTCCCTCCTTCCTCCATCCACAAGTTATCGGGACCTTTGATGGACACATCTTTATCCCGCTCACGAACCACAGCACTGGGAATTCAAATCCCTGTGGTTTTCCTCATATTTGGGCACAGGCAACTCAGGCGTTTAAGAAGCTCCCTAACCCATAAAGGCAGTGGGAGATGTTGCAACAATCCTCAGCCTTCTAAAAATATTTAGTGTTTTTCTTCCCTGCTGGAGGAGGGGAAAACCCCAAAAGTATGGACATATGAATGACAAAGAAAACAGAGTTTGCAAGGCATTACATGAAAAGCACATTGTGATTTTCAAATTGGGAAGGACCTGAATCCTACTGAATCCAAACCCCTAGAGATGAGGAAAAGAGAAACAAGGAGGAAACAAGGCAGAAACCAGGAAAAACTCCACTGTTTGGCTGATTGTGAGTGTTCAGCAAATATTTTCAAAGACTGGTTAGACTCCTTGCTTAGAGTTGTTTTAAGATGTATCTTTAAATTCCTCATCTATTAATAATCTCAAGCAATAACTACAACAGTGTCTGACTAACATAGATTGTGACCACATGATGCAGACATGATGAATAGTCTGCTCTAAGTCAACAGCATTACTGCCTTTTTTGAAGCATCTGAAAAACAAATTCACATCAAGAGCTAGCATAAAGATTTTTTTTTTTGGCTGGCTGAAATACTACCCAACACTTGTGTCCTTCCTGTATTTCTCATGTGGAAGAAAGTTATATGGAAATATTCCCTTTTCTGGCTAAATTATAAAATTATACTCAATTCCCAAATTGAAAGACACAAGAATATGTAACAACACACAGGAATATTTAAGGATTTTGGGCAAATCCATGCCATAGTTAATGTGAGATAACAACCCAAGTTTTGCTGACAGTGAAGTCAAAAAGGCGACAACAGGAACCTAATCCTAATCAATAGGATACAAAAAAGAATTTAGGTCCAGAATTAAGGTTGCAAACAAAATCAAACTCTAATGATAAAATCTGTACTAATTACAAAAATAATAGTTTGAAGTAACCTTAATGTAAATTATCTCCCAGAGAATTTCCTTCCAGAGGTGGCAATACTTCGTTGGAACAGGAGGACAAGAAACTGAAACAATGTAGTGTGAAACATGTACCCTGGGAGAAGGACCTCTTGTTAACTGAGTAGCTGAGCATCTCTGTAATACTGGATGCAGGACCAACAGCTGCTGTTAACAGCACAGTTCTCAGAAAATGCATTTCAGCCCTTTTGGCTACCACAACTGCAGGGGAAAAAAAATGCTGCACAAGCAATCGATAATTTTTCACTCAAGAAACGCCCATTTCAGGATCATCACTCCTGACACTAACATTTATTTCCAAAAGTTTGGCAAACTCACGTTTGGTATCTTCTCTTGCCTCCGCAAACTGTCCAGGTTTGCTCCCTCCCCGAGCCTGCTCCGTCTGCCCTGGCTCTGGGAAGCTGCATGTCAGCACATGCCTCAGGTAGGAGTTTCCCTCCCACTGCGTGTGCTTACAAGCAACAGACTTGCTTGTGATAGAAGGACAGCTGGACAGGACGAGTTAGGGTTTTAGCACACAGAAATGACAGCCCCCCTGGAAAAACACAAAATGCAAGAGCACCAAGGGCACAAAAGAGGAGAAACCCATCTCGCTATCCTGCACAGACAGCAAATACCTGTCTCATTCTGAAAGCCAGTTGAGAAAATTAAACTATGAGATTATGCCCGTCAAATAAAATTCCTTCACAACATAATTGTGGCACCACTTTGTTTTCAACTGCAAAAGGCTGGGAAGCAGGTCAAGAGTTCAGATTTATAAAACAACTCACATCTGGGAGATGTAAAAAGCTTTGGAAATGCTCCTCTCCCTTCCTCCTCAGGAGGAAAGCCCGGGTTATCCCCATTCCATGGGCAGGGAAGCTGGGATGAAACCCTGTGTCTTGAGATGTGGAAGGAAACCCAATCATACACAAGCTTAGATTCCCAAACCTCAGTTTCTGTCTCCTCCTGCCTAATTCAGAAGTTCAGAGACACCAAGAAACTCTTGATAAGTAGCAAGAGTCACAGTTTTGCTTCTCGACACCTTCCTGACAGGAGGGTAGAGCCAGATGGGAGTCAGTCTCTCATCCCAAGTAACAAGTGACGGGACAAGAAGAAACGGTGTTGAGTGGCACCAGGGGAAGTTTAGGCTGGATATCAGGGAAAATTCCTTCCCTGAAAGGGTAGCCAGTCACTGGCACAGCTGCCCAGGGCAGTGGTGGAGTCCCCATTGCTGGAGGGGTTTAAAAGCCGTGTGGATGTGGCACTGGGGGACATGGGATAGTGGTGGCCTTGGCAGTGCTGGGGGAACAGCTGGACTCCATCTCAGAGGGCTTTTCCCATCTAAATGATTCTGTGATTCTATTCTGATTCCATGAATAAGGAAACAATGTGACTGCATCATCAGTTGTCATTTTACCAGCAGAATTTCACTGCCATTTCCTCCTAGATGACGATTCACAGAATCTCCTCCCACACACCTCTTTCAGCTGAGCTCCACAAAAAGCGAGTTTAAGCTGGCAGAAGGAAGAAATCCATCTCCCATCTGGCAGGGAGCAAGAAGGGGAAGGCAGCAGGCTGAACGAGAACAAGACACAAACATGCCAAAATGCCAGAAACATGGTAAAGTATTTCCTTCTGACTGGAAGGGAAGGGAGATGTGCTGGCACTGGACTGCACACGGTATCTTTTTGCTGAAGTCAAGCTGTAGGTATAAAAACCTCTCCAGCTGCAGCCTGCAAATGTGCTTCCTTAAACCTGACAGGGAATTGTTGCTGAAAATGCCACAAGTCCCACGGCTTTGCACACCAAGTGTCCCAGCCTTCCTGGCAAGGCACCTGAATTGCAGAAGAGCTTGCAATTCCTATGATCAGTTAATGAAATAGTCAGCCAAAGGTATCTTAGTACCCTGCAGTGACACTGTCCGTCAGTGTCACTGCTAATTCCACACAAGGAGAAGCAGGAGGAGAGACCCTTCCATGCTTTTTAACTGTCTCCTCATACATATGCATTTCCCAGACTAGTTATTTATGTGAAATATCACCTAGGCAGTATTTTCCTACTCAGACAAGGCTGTTTTTCTAACTCAATCAGCCTCCCAGCCCTTTTTACACTTGTTGAGATCTACAAGTGAAAACCCAAAGACAATTCTTCAACAATGAAAAACCCCTCAGGTTCCTTTTCCCCATCAGGTAAAATAATAAGTGAGGGGTTGGACCCATCTCAAGGGGAAACAAGATCACAAAGATCAAAACTCTAGAAAATATTTTCATGGACTTTAATTCCAAACCAGCTGAAAAGCCTTTATTCTCTTTTTCTTTTTTTTTTTTTTTGTCTTTAAATGACATTTTTTTCTTGGCTAAAAATAAATAGAAAACTCTAGTTTGGAATAGTTTGTTTTTGAGGAGAAGAATGTTATTGCAGGAGATGCCTTATGCTGCAAAAGCCTTTATGGAATTACATCCACAACCAAACAGTCACTCCAAAGAAGGTGCATTTCCATGGTCTGGAAAGCAGACTAAGACAGCAAAATTTGGATTCTACATGCTAAATTACAGCCATTTCCTGAACTGGCTGAACAGTATAAAGAGAATAAATGACCTTTGTTACAGAAGAGGAAAAAAAGAGCCCTTCAGGTTTCCCTACAGGTAGGATGGCATTCCTGCAGGAAATCCAAGTTATTCTGGAAGAAAAAACACAATTACTCAGAATACTGACCTTCCTTAGCTGGCTTTCATATTCTTCTCGGAGTTCCCCTGTTTTGCTTAATTTAATGGGTGCTCTGAATATAAAGTCTGGAAAGAAAAGGGGAAAAAAAAGGAAATACTTTTTAGTGCAGGGTAACTGGTGTTGGCCATTATTTCCCAAAAAGGGTGAGATCTCCACAGGCTGCAGAAGAGTTCTGCAGCACTTTTTTCAACCCCAGATGTTTATATTCTGCCACTGCTATCACAGCTCTGTTTAACATACAGAAACATCGGGAGGAGGGTGGCCAAGGAATCCCACTTTGCACTTCCCGAGTTTCCTTTGAGATTCTCAAGAGTCCTTGACGAGCAGTTAAGCAATCAGGGAGCACTGGGAGGATGTAAACACAGCGGTGAAGTAACAGCCCGGAGATGTCACCGGGAACCTGAATCCCAGGAGTAAACCCAGGCTTTAAGCACAGGGAATCTGAGTGCCAGGAATAAAGCCAGGATTGAAGTGCCTGCTGCAGCCGGACACCCCAGGCACACAGGCTGCCAGCAGCAGCACCACACCTCGAATTCACACCCCTGCCCTTCTCCGCCGATGCCAGGGCCCCGAGAACGCTGCCCATTTTCCCCATAATGTGTCCCCCAGATCCCGTCCCAGCCGGGCAGTGCTGTCCCACGGACCCGGGGCAGCACAGCCTTCCTCCCGCTTGCAGTGCGCTCCCCAGATCAGTGTTTGGAAGCCGAGTGGGCAGGATGCTCTGCCTGGCAGAAATTCCCTGTCCTGCTCCCACTTCCTCCCTTGCCCCTCGGGAATTCAGAAACCAAAAGCATACTGGCACGGGGTTATAGCTTAACTTCTATCCCTGGAGACTGTTATTCCCAAAGGACTCCCTGGCTGGTATCAGCCTCAAAGCTCCCTCCCACTTCTGTGCAGTGCAAGTCCGGGCGAGTTGCACTTCAGTTGGAGGAGCTCGGAGGGAGAAGGGAACAACCAGAACAAAACAACAACCCCTGGACAACCACCCTGGCTCAATCCATATCAGTATTCCAGGCAGGGTGCTGCACCGTTCATCACCCCAGTGTGCTACAGTCAGGATGGAACAGGTTTGAGCAAGGAGGAAACATCAGGGGTACTTCCTTTTCCCACCCTGCTACAATTAAAGGATATAAACCAGCAGCTCCAGCACATGTTTTCACAGAATCCCAAGATCATTTAGGTTGGGAAACATGTCTGAGACCATTAAGTCCAATCTGTGACCGATCCCACCTTGTCCCCAGCCCAGAGCACTGAGTGCCACATCCAGGCTGTCCTGGGACACGTCCAGGGATGGGGACTCCAACACCCCCCTGGGCAGCCCCTGCCAAGGCCTGACCACCCTTTCAGTAAAGAAATTCCTCCTGATGTCCAGCCTGACCCTCTCCTGGCACAGCTTGAGGCTGTTTCCTCTTGTCTTGTCGCTGTTCCCTGGGAGCAGAGCCCAAACGCCCCCCTGGCTGCTCCCTCCTGTCAGGGAGCTGTGGACAGACAGAAGGTCCCCCCCTGAGGCTCCTTTTCTCCAGGCTGAGCCCCCCTCATAGAACTTCCCTTATTTAGGAAGTGTTTTTATTTGGCTCAAAACGAAAGGTTTGTGGCAGGGTGGGTGAATCAAACACCCAGTGACCAGCTGCTGACTGTTTTGCCGGGCACCCTCTGGTTCACGGCCACATTTCCCTCCTCCCTGGGGACGGGTCACAGCCCCGGTCCCCAAATATGCCATTTACAGACTGATGAAATCCTGTTACCACCTGCCCTGCTTTCCCCTGGGTGCCCCTCTCAAAGTTCCTAGGGAGCCCTGTACTTCAGTTCCTCCTGCTGGTGAGGGTGAGTGCAAACTTCGCAGCCTCCGGAGCTCTGGAGAGGCAGTGCTGCCAACGCCAGAGCTGCACAAATCACAAAGCGTTTCTCTACTATTCGCTTCAGAGGGAAAAAAATAATCTCATGTAAGCAAACATTAGGCGTATAGGTTATAGGGCCTTTTTTTCTCATAAAAAAGCTTATTCCCTCTTACTCACACGCCTGCACGAGCCAGGCTGGTTTTTAAAGGAAAACATCCCAACTGTCCCTATGCATGTGATAAAAATCCCAAGCAATGCTGATGCTGGGGAGGCCAGGCCGCATTCCTTGCTCCTGCCTCTGCGCCCGCAACCGGCCGCGCTGGAAACCTTCCACTGGCTTCCCAAAAGGTTTTTTCAATTGTGTCCTTGAGCGGTTCCAGTTCTTTGTGAACTTTATCAAGCTGAATTTCCACAGAGACAGTCCCAAGAGCAGCAGCAATCTGTAACTCGCCTGCAGCAAACTTCAATTACTTCTCAATGTTTAAGGCTTGTCTCCAGAGCTATAAAGGTGGAGTTTTTCCCTCCAGGGCACGAGCTAACCCGAGGGAAACACGCACCAGGAAAGATGAGCCACGTCAACTCTCTCATTTCTCACTTGGATTCAGCAAGCTGGAAGAAATTTTAAATAATGGAATAACATTTATGTGTAAGTTGTGTTGGTTTAGCTAAAGGGATCCAACACCAGGTGGAGACAACGTTACCAATAGTATCTTTATGTACCAATTTGGATATTTTACAGATGGGTCAAAAAGAGATGAGACCCCAAACTTCCAACTCTGTATAGGAGAGATGAAAACAAAAATGTATGCAAAGCTGTATATCTGCATTTCACAGAACTCCAGGGTGGGTCAGGCTGGAAGGGACCACTGTGGGTCACCTGGTGCCACCTCCCTGCTCCAGCAGGGCCATCCCAGAGCACAGGGTGCAGGATTGTGTCCAGAGGGCTCTGGAATATCTCCAGGGAGGGAGACTCCACAGCCTCTCTGGACAGCCTGTTCAGTGCCTGGTCACTGCACAGGAAAGAAGTTCTTTCTCGTGTTCAGCTGCAACTCCCTGGGCTCAGTCCCTGCCCGTCCCTCTGGTGCCACTGCTGGGCCCCCGGAGCAGAGCCCGGGCCCTGCTGGGAGCCCCCCCTGCACACAGGGACACCCAGGGCTGAGGTGTCAGCTCCTCTCGAGGCTGAGCAGCCCCAGCTCCCTCAGCCCTTCCTGGGCACGGAGATGCTCCAGGCCCCTCCTCAGCCCCGCAGCTGGACGCAGCACTCCAGAGGTGCCTCCCGGGGCTGAGCAGAGGGGCAGCATCCCCTCCGCTGACAGGGCAGGAGGGTGCTGCACCCACGGATGTTTCTGTCGGCACAGAACCATTCCAAGTGGAACCAGACCAGTCCTCACACTGGGAGGAAGACAAGGTGACCAGAGCATCATCACATGTCTTTCTCTGGCACATCTCCCTGTGCCAATTCTGGATGTTCACATCCAGGACAAGGCTGCTCAGCTGGTTTGATGTGCTCCACAGGCCAGGACAAAAACAAAGCAGGCAAAATGATGGAAGAAAAGGCTTTTTACTTGATTTTGCAGCAGATTTCCTGCTTGCCCTTTCTCTCAAATGATCTGTGGGTCAACAGAACTGTTTTCTAAATGAAGCTGACTCTGAAGGGCTGCTGGGAGGGCTGCCACTGGGATGCTCCTTCCAAGCCTGGTGAGAGCACTGAAACAGTCGCAGTGGCAGGATCAAACCTGGCATCCTGCTTTTTCATGCTGGCATACGAGAGTTGCATCCTATTGTGCTCAGTCTTGGAAAAAACAACTGATTTCTGCACTATTTGAGAGGACAAAAGATTTTCTAATTATTCAACACTGGTTTTCTTTATAAGAGGCATCTGACTCGCAGCCTCAATCCCCTTGAATAAGGATTCAATCCCCCAATCCCCCTCCATCCTTTCCACGCCAGCTCGGAAGTGTGTCTTACACACCATCTCCGTGGAGCCGCACTCCTGACCAGCACATTTTATATTTACTGGCAAAAGATTCAGGAACCTCCATCTGGTGAATTCAGCAACACGGGCTGAATAAAAGTAAAGCTGAACTCGATTCAGAACCCTTTGGTTCCCTGTCTGTTGTTCAGAGGCTCCTGGGTTTTGCCAAACTGATGCCATCCGGCAAGTCCCAGCTCTGCCAGCAGCAGCAGCAAATCCCCCTCGCCCCCAGCTTCCACAGAAACTTTCAGCAGACTTTGCAGCTTCCGTCTCCCTTGAGGTTTTCACTACTTTTCCTTTTAACTCCTGGCAGTTCACACTTGCAGCTGAAGATGAAATCTTAAACGTTTTCAAAACACAAAACAAGAAGTTAGGAATTTTCTGACCCTAGCACAGGTGTAACCACTACTCAACTGGAAAATTATTTTCCAAGAGTTAATGATCCACGGCCATGCCTCTCACACTGACCATTGGGGCTAGCTCTGGGTCTGGTCCTAATCACTCTCCTCATTCAAGGCCTGAATGGCAGATTAAAAATAATTTAAGTATTGTGGAGGGCTGGAGACGGCACAACAAGGAAAAAGATGAAGGTGCAAGCTCTCTGACAGCCTCATGGCACGGTTACTGCCCCCAAAGAGGCACCCTATCCTATCTTCCCAGGAAATCTTAAATTTAACCCATCCCATCAGCAGTACAACACTGTGACAAGGAGGAAAAAAAGAGATGGTGTCAGTTTTAATCAGTTTGACGTGGGGAGCAAATCACTGATTTTCCCGAGGCAGGGAAAGGTTTCTTCAGGATTGCCGCTTCCAAACTCATAGCACTGTCGTCTTGAGACAAAAAAACAACTAGTGACAGGCTACAGAACAACAGAAACGACAGGAAATTAGGGAATCGCCAGGAAATGCTCAAGAACTAGACTGGTTTGGTCCAGCGGGGAAAGGGGAAAACCACTGCCAAAAAAAGACTGGGAGGAAGGAGGGGGAAGTCATGTTACAAGTCTGGCAAAAACACCCCACCCCCCTTACAGGAGCATCAGTTATTGATTGTTGTGCATTGCTACTGGGCAGAGGAGAAACAAAAGAAATCTGATTCTCTGAAATGCGAGTGTACTTATTTTCTCACAAATCAGGCTGAGCACCTTGCTGCAAACACGCTCTGTTCCTTCTCCTTGGCCAACTGAATCCTCAAACACACACCCGCAGTCTCCAAGCCTCCCATCTGCTGCTCCTCTCTGCCTTCCAAGAATTTCACCAAGCAACTGTTTTAATATAAGAAACCTCACTTAGCAAGGCATTGCAGCCAGCACTGCATCTCTAGCTCGAAGTCTGGCCTTACATCAGCATCTAGGGCGCCTTCCCAGGTGCTCTATGAACTTGGAGATGTCCACAGAGAGCACGTGGGACCCGTGGGCCACCTGCATCCTTCTGGAGCAGCAGCTGGGGCCACGCTGAAGGCAGCAGGGCAGCTCCAAGGGAATCAGATGCCCAGGAGCCGTCAGGCAAACCAGCCCATGCCAAGACACAAAACGGGCAGCGAGTGTGTGTCTCTGCTGATTTCTATCCAGTTTTGTTTGACAAGTGTCGTGACAAGGACTTTGACTTTATACCTATTTGGACAGCACCTAGTGCAGAATCCCCAGCCTCAGCCAAGGTCTGAGAGCTCCTTAAGCCCACTAGCATGGGAGAATCCCAAAGGGAATCACAAAAACTGAGACATGAAACCATGATTAATTAGCTGGTTTAAGCTGGAATAATCAAGGTATGTCAAGTGGTCATACTGAGTAGTTTCAAAGATTCTGCACATTTTAAGCGATTTAAGGAAATACCTGAGCTTAATCAGTGTTTGATAACAGAATCACATAACTGAAGTTGGTAAAGACCTCTGGAAACCCAACCCTTCTGCTCAAGCAGGGTCACCAGGAACAGGCTGCCCAGGTCCGTGTCCAGTTGGGTTTTGACTCTCTCTGAAGATGGAAACTCCACAACCACCCAGGGCAACTTGTGCCAGTGCTTAGTCACCCTCACAGTAAAAGATATTTTTCTTATGGCCAGTGAAACTTGATGTGTTTCAGTTTGTGTCCTTTGCCTTCTGTCCTGTCACTGGGCACCACTGGGGATGAGCTGGGCTCTGCTGCCTTCACTGTCCCTGCTCAGGAGCCTACAGACATTGATATCTCTCTCTATATATATCTATATATTTATATAGATAGATAGATATAGATACATTATATATCCATTGATAAGGTCATGGTGATTGGGAGAGGTTCGTGAGGCTTGGTAGAATGCAAATGTCACCCATCCCTTCAAACTGGGCAAGGAGGAGAGTCAGCCCCACCTTGATTCCTGGGAAGCAGCTATTCCTGGAAACCACTTCTAAACAAGGGCAATGTGTTTGGGAGGTAGGCCGCTGATTTAAGGAGAGGAAAGAAGACTTAACCAGTATCTTCCATGATGAGATGGTTGGCTCGGTGGATGAGCACAGAGCAGCAGATGTTCATCCTGATCCATGAGGGCTGAGTGACTGGAGTATCTGACATACGAGAGGAGACTGAGCGATCTGGGGCTGTTCAGCCTGGAGAGGAGAAGGCTCAGAGGTATCTCACCAATGGGTTTAAATACCAAACAGAAAGCAGAGAAGACAGAACCAGGCTCCTCTGTGTGGTAACAGGACAGGAGGAAATGGGCACAAATTGAAATAAAAGTTCTACTGAACATAGAAATTGTTATACTGTCAGGGCCGCAGAATCTCTAACCTTGGAAATGGTGATAACCCACCAGGTCAGAGTCCTGGGAAACCTGCTCCTGCTGACCCTGCTTTGGGCAGGGCTTGGGTCTCCCTGCCAGCTTCAGCTATGCCGGGATCCTCCAATAAGCCTCACTAATGCCAGGAGAAACCACATCCACTACCCTCTCTGTGCACGTAGCAGGCCCCTGTTTGCAATGGATCATCTGCCTTTGATTCCCCACACTATGAGCCCAACTTGCATCACAAGGGGGAATCTGGGCAGGCAGAAAATGACAGCCCACACAATGCCTAGGTGCCTTACTGCCAATCAGAATCACGGAATCATAGAATGGTTTGGGTTGGAAGGGACTGTATAGATCACCCCATTTCACCTCTTGCCTTCCACTAGCCCAGGGTGCTCCAAGCTCCGTCCAACCTGGCCTTGGACACTTCCAGGGATGGGGCAGCCTCAGCACCCTCACAGGAGAGAATTTCATCCCAATATCCCATCTAAACCTGCCCTCTGGCAGTGGGAAGCCATTCCCCTTTGTCCCACACACATCTCACACAATTCAGGACAAGCAGAGAATTAAAACAAATTCTTCTTAAAAAAGCCCAACTTAGACACTGCACAAGCACTCCTGCAGTACGGCTGGATACTCTCATCCCAGCTCGCCTGGACCATGCCGAGTCCATTTACGCACGACTGACACCAGTGCCTCGGAGCAGAGATTGACTCGGGGAGTTCCCACTGCCCCTCCTCTGGAGGAACCACTCCCAGCCCTTCGGCTCAGCTCCCTCTGGACAGCCCATCTGTTCATTGATTCAGCAAATCCTTCTGTGTGAAGGCTTCCTAAATCCCTTCCAGGTTAGTGGGGTTAGCTCAAACCACCAATTTAAGCTGTTTAAGATCATCCTGCCAATTCTTCCCACAGCCAATTAGAGGATGCTGACACAAGCATGAACTGGGAGACCAGAAACACGCTCAGAAAGGAACGGGTTGGGCTAAAAGGATGTTTATCTGTAGCTTAAATCCTTGTTTGCTCTACAGGGTTCCCCTCAGCACTGCTGTGTCGCTGAAGTGGGCGCTGCTGCAACACTTCTCCAACCAACAGATCCGGGTGCATCCCGAGTTCTCAGAGCAGCAAGGTGGGCATCTCCAGCAGCTCCCACCAGGAAAGAGCAATGCCACCGTCTCAGACGAGGATTTATTTTGAAGGGAACACAGGGAGCAGTTTTCTAGGAGTTGAGGAAGGCATCTAGCTTTGGAGGCAGGGAGGAAATGTGTGACAAAAAGCCATGAACTCAGGGATGATGGACTTTTTCTATGTCAACAAGGGACTAGGACTTCCCATAGTGCAAACCCCTTCCTGTCTTGATGCAGTACAAGCCTGCCTGACTCCTGGCAGCACTGCTGGAACCGTTCACTTTTGAGGCAAGAGTATCACAAAACACCTGAGGAAGTGGGGAAACATCCCCCACACAGGGCCATCCGCTCCAGGGGATGAGACTGTCCATCCCCTGCATCTCCCGATGGAGGCCACAGAGCAGGGTGGGCTCAGCCCCGCAGGATCCGGGCCGAGTCCCCGCTAACTCATCGCACCTCCCGCGTTTGGCCCCGCAGGACTCGGGGAAGCTGAGCCCCCGCAAACTCATCGCACCCCAGCGCCCGGGGCCGGGCTGAGGCCCCGCAAACTCATCGCACCCCAGCGCCCGGCCACGCCCCCGGCCTGGCCACGCCCCGCCGGGAGCAGAGCCCCGCAGACTCACCGCACTGCCCGCGAAGGCCACGCCCCCCGCGGCTGAGCCCCCGCGAACTCCGCGCACCTCCCGCGGCAGCCGCGCCCCCTCCGGAGGCCGCGCCCCCTCCCGCGCCC
>VYXC01006177.1:59246-121725 GCA_013397175.1 Platysteira castanea | reverse complement strand
ACCGCGGCCCGGCCGCCGGCGCCCGCCGCCGCCGCCGCCATCTTCCCACACTTTGAAGGGCCACGGCGGCCACGCCCATCCCGCATAATTCATGAGGGGACGCGGCCCCGCGCTTTATATTAATGAGCGCCGCGCGCGCGGCTCCCGCCTCCGCGCTGGCCACGCCCCCTCGTGAATATTCATGTAGCGCTGCANCCAGCTCTCCCGGAGCCCCTTTATGCCCTGCAAGGAGCTCTGAGCTCTCCCTGGAGCCTTCTCTTTCCAGGTGAGCACCCCCAGCTCTCCCAGCCCGTGACTGTAGCAGGTGGCTGATCTCTCTCTGTCCTTTTCCTGACCCACGAGCCTTTTGTTCAGTTGTGCCTCTGCTGTCCAGCTGAGGAGGGGAGTGATGGAGCAGCTTTGGTGGGCACTTGGGGTCCAGCCAGAGTTAAACCACCATGGACGGTGACTCAGAGCAAACCAGAGGAGGCAGAGCCTCTGCACCAGTTGCTATGGAAATCTCTTGCACTTCTCTTCTGCTTTCCTTCTCTTTACTGGGCCAATAAACCAATCTGTCTTTTCATCATATCTTAGCACCCTCTCCGATGAAGCCTCTTAGCTGCACTGGGTTGGCAGAAGAGAAATTTTGCCCAGAGACAGAGGTGAAGCCCTAAAGCTTTGAGCCTCCCTGAGGAGGTTCCTCTGTCCATGGTTGGAGAGAGGAAGGGATCATCGGTGCCCAAGAAACAGCCTCTGCACGTGTGCCAGGAACTTGCTGGGGGATATCATTAACTTTCCATCTCACCCACACTTCTATCTTTAGTTGTCTCTGGCTGTTGAATGACTAAAAGTACACCAGCATGTGGATCCCTGCTGCTGTGGGCTGCATGAAGTGCCAGTTGACAAAAAAGTTCCTTCTCATGAAACAAAGAAACTCGCACTGACTTTATTAAGATGAATTATGGCAGCGGTTTGGTGCTGGGACTGGACTCAGTCCAGCAATCTGTGTGTGTGTCCCGTGGATGCTGCTGCTGGCCAGAGTCAGACAGAGTGCGTTATTCCCTAGCTCCCCACAAAGCTGCTGCTCCCTGGGATCAGCCTGACCTGGGAGCTGGGCCCTGGGGAGCCCCCGGGGAGGCACAGAGAACATGGGAATAGGAGACACTTCCCCACCAAAGCTACTCGTAGGTCAAAGAGCTGTGCGGAGCTTTAGCTCTCTGCAGAGCCCTGGGCATATCAGGTTTGGAAAGGATCTCTGCCAGCTGTTCTCCCAAATTACTTCTGCACACCAGCCCGCCCTGGACAGAGCTTGGTTTCTGTGTCTCCAGCTTGTCTTCCAACCCAAAGCCCTGCAAGGGGCAGTGGTTTTACTCTGCCAGAGGGCAGGGTTAATGGAATATTGGTAAGCAATTATTTTACAATAAGGGTCATTAAAAAATGGCCCAGGGTGCCCAGAAGAGCTGTGGCTGCCCCATACATGAAAGTGTTCAAGATCGGCTTGAATGGGGCTCGGAGCAGCCTGGTCTGCTGGAAGGTGTCCCTGCCCGTGGCAGGCGCTGGAACAGGGTGAGCTTTCGGGTCCTTTCCGCTCCGAAGCGCTCTGTGGTTCTGCCGTCCGGGACGTGCCGAGCTCAGCGCTGGCCTGCAGAGGGAATCCTAAGCCCGTGCAAGGCTCCGGCCTCAAATCCTGCCATCCCCAGCCAAAACCCCAGCCTTGCCCCGCCTGCCAGGGAACGTTTCTCTGCTCCTCACCTCTCCCGAGGAGCTGGCAGGGTTTTGCCACTGCTGTTTCTCTTCACGGTGCTCCCAGCCGTGCCGGCCGCAGCCAGGCAGGTCCTTTCCATGGGGCACAGGTGGGTACAGGAGATACAGACAGACCCATGGTGCTGTGCTCTCCCAGTTTTCCTCTCTATCCTTCCCCTTGTTTTATCCAGCCTTTCTTCACTGCTCCCTCTCACTTGGCTGCTGATCCCCATCTCTGGAGAACAATCTCTTACCCACTGCCCTCTCTGTATCACTGGATTGCACTGATTATAGACTATTTATTTGGGTTTGTGCTTGGCAGCATGCTCAGACTCCAAAATAAATGACCAGATTTCCCATTCTGGGTTGGACTATGTGCTTCCATCACTAAATTATCCTGTTAAGCCTCACCGGTCATTGACTGCCTTAAACCCTCAAAAAGGTGTGGCTTTAGATCTCTCAAAGCCCACCAGCTCTCAAGCGAGGTGGTTTCACACCTTGGGAAGAGCTCCGTGGGAAACGCTCTGATGAACATCCCCCAGACACAGTCACCTTCAGGAGACCTCCCTGAGGAGCTGCTGCCAGCGTTGACCACCCGCCAGGACAGGGGCAGGGAATCATGGACTGATTTGGGTTGGAAGGGACATCAAAGCTCATCTCATTCTAACCCCCTTGAGGTGGGCAGGGTCGCCTTCCACTGTCCCAGGCTGCTCCAAGCCCCATCCAACCTGGCCTTGGGCACTGCCAGGGGTCCAGGGGCAGCCACAGCTTCTCTGGGCACCCTGTGCCAGGGCCTGCCCACCCCCACAGGGAGCAATTCCTTCCCAATATCCTCTCTAACCCTGCCCTCTAGCTTTTGAATGTGCAGGTGAAGAGAGGAAATCCATGAGGCTTCAGGCTTAGGATGGGAATTGTGTGAAGGTGTGGCATGAAAAAAATATGGATTTTGCTTGATTTAGCTCTACCCTGTGGAATATGGCAGAGAGGCATCATTCTAATTAATGCCCATCTCCAAGTCCACTGATGTAGCTTGGACTTCTGGCAACCTGACGTGGGATGCAGTGACTCCTCCTCAAATGCAGGCCAAAGATAAAGGACATGGTCACTGGTCATAAAGAACAGCGGAGGAAGACGATGGAATTACAGCAAGAATCTCACCTCTGCTTTAGGCAGCCCCATCCGCCTTCCTGCTGACCACAGTTCCCACGTGGCTGCCATGGCTTTGCTCAGGGTCTCTCTCATGCCACAGCCCACGGTTAAAAATAAAAGCAGAATGAAGTCGTGGGAGGTGTTTTCCCCTCATGATGGGAGGAGATTGGTGCCAGCTCGGGTTGCGTGGCTGGCTGAGGGTCAGTGGGGCGGGTTGGCCGTGGGGTATGAGTGGGGACTGCGGCGTTCCCTGCAGGAGGATGGATAATGCATCCTGGATAACAACATGATTAGCAGCTGCCTGATCAGCATCCCGGCCTGGCCCAGCTCTGGGGTGGCAGCAGGACCAGGGCGGTGCCTGTCCCCTGGGCTGGCACTGCTGGGGCACCTCGGATCCTGGGGGCAGTTCTGGGCCCCTCACGCCGAGTAGGACAGCAGCTCCTCCATTCCATTCCTGCGACAGGACTTATTCCTGCAGCTGGGTTTCTTCAGACCAGCTTCCAGCACTTCAGAGTCCTGCAGGTTTCCAGCTCCACTGCCTAAAGCTGGCAGCCCTCTCCTGTGCGTTGCTCCTCGCCCACACTGGATCACATGTCAGGGACGCAGGGCTACAAACTTCCAAGGAAAGGTGCAGTGTGCAGCCAGCTCCCCCAGCCTGCACCCTGGCCAGCTCACACTCCTGCCACAGGGCTTGCAAGCTGGGGGATGTTATTGGAGCCCACACTTTTTACTCAGTAGTTTGTAAGAGATTCTGTTTTCATCCTCATTAAAAAAAACAAAAAACAAAAAACAAACCCAAAAAACCGGAATTGTCTTGTCTTCTTGATTGCCTACAAAACATAAAGTCAGTTTGACCTAAAGACTCAGAAACCAGAAGACAAACAGAACAGACCCACGTTTTATTATTTGCAGGCCAATGCCATGGTTTTTGGAGCCTGATTCATGATCACAGATGGATTGATGTTGGCAGTATTGAACTGTCAGACAGATTCCTTCACAGATGAAGATAAAGAGCCTTGGTTTTGCCAAAGGGTGAATGTATTCTTTATGAGACCTACCAGAGATGTAACACAGCACCTTGCTCCTGACAAGGCTGGCCTTTATTTCCTGGGTCTGCACTTAGGACATGCCTGAACTTTCCCATAAGTTTTAGCCCTGATGTGGGGCCAGGATCTACAGTCCTGAATTCGGCTGTTGCTGTTGCAGCAGAGGCACAAAATAACTTCATTGACTTGGACTTTGTGTCCCCATTTTTCTAAGCACTTTCATAACTTGCCCACAGACTTTTGCTACAAATGGGCTTTTCAAGTCTGCCCTGTGCTAGGGAAGAGCTGGGAGAGGAGGTACCAGCTTTTCCTGGTGGGAGCTGGAAGGAACCTGCTGTTTACCCAAACCCATTTAAACATCTTTATCAAGGCATGAGGGGAAAAAAGAGGGGCATTGCTAGAAAAGCTTGCAGGGAGCTGGAAATGAGTGGAACAGTGAAAAAAGGGAAGTGGCATTAGGTAGGAACTTTCAGGTCTGGGTCTGACAGCAGAAGTCACATGGAGTGACTCCGGAGGAGGTCCCGGAGCTGCTCCAGGGCTGGAGCCCCTCTGCTCTGGAGCCAGGCTGGGAGAGCTGGGGGTGCTCACCTGGAGAGGAGAAGGCTCCAGGGAGAGCTCCGAGCCCCTTGCAGGGCCTGAAGGGGCTCCAGGAGAGCTGGAGAGGGGCTGGGGACAGGGGACGGAGGGACAGGACACAGGGAATGGCTTCCACTGCCAGAGGGCAGGGATAGATGGGACCTTGGGAAGAAATTCCTCCTTATGAGAAGAATTCTCATTTGTGCTTGGCCATGGAATGTGACCACACACTGCTTGTGCTTTCTGTAGAGGGTCGGTGCCGGATGATGTGCAGAGCATCCCTGGATTCTGGGCCCCTATATCCCCTGGAGTTCCTGGGTCTTCCAGCAGAATCGTACTCGCAGTTTCCAGGGGAGGGCACAGAGCGGTAAAATTGTTGTTAGAGCTGGTAAACAACAGATTGTGACCATCGCTGCAGATGTCTCAGCTCTGTGTTCTGCTCTGCACACCGGGCTGTGCTCTTGGAGGGTCACAGGTACTCCTGTGGGGAAGAGTCAAGGTGGGGTGAAGACTCACCTGCACCTCCTCACCGGGATTCAGTGTTTCCCACTTTCTTACCAGAGTATATGTCCAGCCCATGTGGGCACAGAAATGCATCTTGGTTTCTTTTGCTCGCAGCTTAAGGAGAAAATAACAAAGCTGGTTATTTAAAGTGATATTAAAAGCTTTCTTATTACAAAGATTCCCCTCATATCCAGCTCCAGGAACAGGCACCTGCAAACATGGTTTGGTACAGGGGGGTGTGTTGGCACCTGGGCTAGGGTTAGAGACAGGCAAAATTAAGAGATGGATGGAAATAAGAGGGTTTTTCTGCAGCAATTGCCCTTGATTGCTTTCATCTCTGCAAGAAATGAGGCTCGTGGTTGGTGTGACCAGGATAAGGGCTTGGGGGACACCTTGGCAGACTGGTGGCTTGCTGTCTCTCTCAGCGTGGGATGGCATCAGGCACAAAGATCTCACCCTGGAATGCCCAGTCCTCAGCTTGAATGAAAAGAAAAGAATGAATAACTTGGCTGATGGAGGAGATCTCGGGTCACCAAAGAGATCACAGGTGATGACAGTTTCTCACTGGCCAGTGGTGTGAGAAAGCTGAAGGAGATGGGGAGAAGAGAGAGGTCTTGTGTTGTAGACGGGAAGGCATTTGCAAAGAAGAAGCCAAGGACTCCTGCAGGGTCCAGGACCTCCTTTAAGCCTTCCCAGTCGTGGAACATGAAGGTGTTCATTTCTGCACTAAAGCTGGTATTTCATGCGCTAATGTCTTGCTCTGAGCACCCCTGTGAGTCGTGAAGGTGAACAGGAGGAGTGGGTAAAAAACCACACAAAATCTGGGCTAAGGAAGCTGCAGAAATTCACCTCCATCATGAACTGGCAGCCCTGGCTTACTCTGGCCACGGGAAGTGGCCCTGCTGTGGGGACACAGCTGCTCAGGGAGGATCCAGGGCTGCCCAGCTTCTCCACGAGGATCTTGGAGAGTAGAATGCTGAGCCCCACAGATAGGCAGAGAAGGGCTGGCAGCCAGAGCTGCACCACTTTGTGCAGGATCTGGGGAGCAGCAGGAACAGGAGCAACGTTGTGTGGCGGCCAGGTGGCTTCTCCAGGGATGACTGCATGACCAGTGGTTTTCCAAGCAATGGCGTTTCATGCCCATCATGCGGAGATGGATGGCAGCTGGGAGGGAGCAGTGCTCTCCACGCTGCTGGGGTGGTGGGAAGAGGGTTTGGGGTTGTGGACTGAGCCCGAGGGCTTCCTGAAGACAGAGGCTACACTGGTCATTTCAATGGCTTCGTGAAGCTGAGGGAACATCGAGCAGCTGGTGGGCAGAGCCGAGTGTCCGGGTGGCATTTGTCAGGGAGAAGGGGCGCAGCCGGGCCTTGTTTGTGATGTACCCCGTCAGTGCCACCTCTGGGCTCGTAGTCCCCAGGGCCAGGTCCAGCCCGGCAGAGCTCCAGCCGGGCTGCAGGGCTGCAGGGGTTAACCCTGCGGCTCCCGCACCACCTCCCCGCCCGCCCTCCCTCCTCCCTCCCGCCGCCGAGGAATTTCCTAAAACACCCCCCAAAAAAAGTGGGAATATAACAATAATATATATTAGAAAAATAAAATACCCACCCTGCGGGTCCCCCCTCCCGCTTCCATCTCCGCCTTTAATACCAACANCCCCGGCACCGGCACCCCGGGCACCGGCACCCCGGGCACCGGCACCGCCGGCATCGGCACCCCCGGCACCGGCACCCCCGGCACCGGCACCCCGGGCACCGGCACCGCCGGCATCGGCACCGCCACACCTCCGGGCACCCACAGCCTCGGGCACAGGCGCCGCAGGGCACCGACACCCCTGAGACCGGCACCGGAGCGCTGCCGGCACCGACATCCCCGGGCACCGGCAGCCTCGGCACCGGCACCTCCGGGCATCGCACCGTCCTCCGACAGAGGAGTCGAGACCGCGGCACCGCCGGGCACCGGCAGCGGGAGCGAAGCGCCCAGCACAGACTCCGAGACATCGCCGTGACATCGGGCAGCGCACCCCCGGGCACCGGGACCGAAGCCCCAGGGCTCCGAGCACCGGGCTGCGATGCTTCCCGGGGCGGGTCCCCTCTGTTTCCTCCTCCGGTGCCTCCTGCTCCTCTTCGCCTCCGAGAGCCGAGCCCGGGCTCGTAAGTTTTCCCCGCTCTTGTCCCGGCTGCGCTGCTTCCTCCGTGCCTCAGTTTCCGCGTTACCGGGGTCCCCAGGAATTTGCGGGGGTGTTTTGCGGTCATGGCTGGGGGCACGGGGAGGCTTTTGACCATGGCAGGTGTTTGACCTCCGTGGCTGGGATGTCCCAGGCCATGCAACCAGCCAGGTTTCCTGTCCTGCACTGTTGGGGACATGGCTGTGTCCCCCTCTGCCTGCTGCTGCCCCCGCCTGCTTTGCGGGGTTGTGCAGCACCGAGCACAGCACTGCGAGCTGGTGAGGGGGCCGGGGGGCTCCGGGGGCTGCCAGGCTGTGAGGAAGGTCTGGGACCCCCTTCCATGGGCTCGAAATGCCCCAGAGCCAGAGGTTGTCTTACAGACTTTCCTCTGCACAGATCCCACCCTGCACCAGTGCGTCTCCCCTCCGAGGGTGGATGGGGACGGGGCAATGCCTCCCCCACCCCAAACAAAGCTGGGAGCTTTCCTCCACATCATCCCTTGTCCATCTCCATGTTCATCCCTCAGTCTCTCCCACTTTTGCTCCCAGAGGGCTGACTGAGGCAGAGAAGGTTTGGGATAGGGAAGGGAGGTTTGGCACTTCCCACAAAAAGGCTTGAAGGACTTGGCCAGGGCTGTGCAGGAGCTTGGAGGGTGCTGGACATGTTAACTGGGGCCAGGAGGTGGGCTTGGCTTGGGCAAAGCACTGGGACCCCACCAGTGGGTGCTGAGCACCCCTGCAACATCGCAGAGCCACTGGAGCTCTGAGCAAATTGGAGCTGGACCTGTCGTGTCCCTACATTTATTCTTCCCTTTAATCTCCCGGAATCCCAGCGGAGTCTGCCGGTGGCTGCGTCAGGGTGATTTACAACTTGCCTGCTGCCAGCAGTGCATTAGGCACTCAAATAATCATCCTCCTGGAGCGTGGACCCAAAATACGAGCACTGGGTTGCTCATCCTGGCTGTGGGGTGTGCTGGGGGAAAAGGCAGGCGGATGGATGGGGCTGTGCAAAGCCCTGGGAGCTAAATCCTGGTGAATTCAGCTGCTTTCCCTTCCCTGGGCTCATCCAAAGCCCCCAAACCCAGCCCACAGCATCTGTTTCTTGAACAAGGGATGTGGGTCTGACTCCCCGCCTCTACCCGGGCTGCTGTGGTAGGGTTAGGAAGAGGATGGAGACACCTCCAGAAGGTGAAACAGGTGTTAGGTGAGGTGTGTGCTCTTCGGAGGTGGTAACAGAGCCTGCAAATTGGGCATGAACTATGGTGGATGGGGGCACTAAGGGTTTGTCTGATTTGGGACGAAGCACTGGGGCCTGTCTACAGGACTTACAATGTTCAGAAAGAGCTGGTGAATATGGGATTGAAGCAGGATTGGAGCAGGGAGGTCCAGGGTCACCCTCCAGCTCTGAAACACTTCAGCTTTGCTACAGGGCATATCCCACAGTGTGGAGGGCTTGGCCAGGACTTGCCCCATGGTCGAGGGCAGGGTGGTTTGGGTGACAGAGTCATCATCAAATTGTGGACTTCTCTCCACTGTCCACCTCTGCAGCCTCACACTTTTCTCAGGGCTGAGTGTTCAGGGAGAGTGAAGACGGGAATAAATTAGTTACGAGCAGGCTCATCAGCCAAGGGACCTACAGTGTCGTGGCTAAAAATAGGTGAGAAGCAGAAATGCTCGGGCTTGAAGGCAAGTCAGAAAAGAAGAATTTGCCCACAGAAACAGTCTATTTTAGGGGATTTGCACTCCCAGCTGAAAAAAATATCAGAGGCACAGGTTACTGGGACGAATGTGCTGCGTTCAGAGTAATTCAGGGGCAATGGCTGAATGCTATGATGTTTTGGCTGGAGGCATTTAAACACCACCATCTCTGGAGAGCATGGGGCAGTGGTTTTCCCCAGGAGCTTGGAAGTTGCTGTTTCATTTCTTTTTCACATGGTTGCTGGAGAAAAGGGGGTTCCTGGAATCCCTCTGTCCTACAAGTTTGGATCCTGCAGGGATGAAGGGGCTGGGTGCTCCAAGATGGGAAGGACCATGATGGAAAGCAAGTGCTGCCACATCGACAGTAAGGGAGAGGCCAGGGCTGCACACCCCACTATAGGTAATGAAGCATTCCCTTGAGAAGGAGTGGGGGGAAGCAGGACCCTGTCTGCCTGGCTTCTCCACCCTGGAGAACCCAGAGATGCTTCACAAGGCTGCATTTTCAGAGCTACAGAGTTTTCCAGGCTCCTGAAGCCCCAAGCAGATATTCCCAGCCAGGAACTGAGCGAGGCGAGTGTGTAGGAATTGATCTGGATGTGAGCAGAGTCCTTAGGATGCCACATGTCAAGGACCTGGTGTGTTTTAACCAGTCCCTTCTCAGCTAAGTTGCATTTTAAGCCCTTCATAAATACAGGGCTGTCACAGGAGTGCCTGGACTCCGTGTACCAGACAGTGCTCTTAAGACTTTATTTATGGCTGCTCTTAAAGCTTACAAACTGGTTTGCATGAACTCCCTCCCGCGTGCCCGGCATGGTGCTGGCTGGCAGGTGTGTGACCTCCAGAAAAGCTGCTGGGGCTGGGAGCCCAGCTCAGACATGCCCTGCTCCGGAGACAACCCCAGAGGTGCCCTCTGGGGATGCAGGACCACCCTTCTCCCCTCCGCCTTGGGATGCAGCGGGAGAAGAGGAGTGAGGGGAGATGGGCAAGACCCCACAACCTCCTGTTGAGCCATCAAATTGCTCAGAACGCTCCCGGAGACAGCATCACAGAATCACACATGGCTTGGGTTGGAAAGGACATTGCAGATTTAGGATAGGTGTTGTGGGAAGCTTTCCAGCTACCAGGAAGTGGAAACCCACCAGAGGCTGTGGCAGAAGCTCTGAGCAGCGTCTTCACACGGTGGTTTAGAGACACCAGTCCTCGGTGACAAACTGAATGGTGTGGAGAAACCCATCCTGGGCTGCATCTCCCACACCGTGAGAAGGGGATGTCTCCTTAGGATGTGTCTCATCAGCTTCAGACACCAGCCACCAACGAGATGCCACCCCATGACTTTCTGACCTGCTCTAGATCCAGTGAGAGGTAAACCCATGTGACTCTTCTGAGTGTGCTGCTGCTGAAGGGACAGTAAATAAGGTGGCTGATCAGCAGGGAGCAATTCACTGCCACAAATGGCTTTTCACTCCAAGGGAATTAGGAAGATATTCAAAGTTTGACCTCTGAAAATGAAATTATTGGCCTGGCATGTGGTCCAGAGCCTCCAGCTTTTAAGCCTCCTCCTTCCTTCCACCCACCCATCCATCCATCCATCCATCCATCCATCCATCCGTCCATCCATCCATCCATCCATCCATCCATCCATCCATCCATCCATCCATCCATCCATCCATCCCCATCTTGCTTTTGCCCAAGCACGCTGGCACCTCTTGCCAAAAGCATGGTCTAGCAGTACTGAGATGCCAACAAGTGTCTCCTGCTGCCCAGCACTGCCAGTCAGCTTTACTTTTACCAGCAGGCCCTTTGCAGACATGAATCAGGCTGCTTTCGAGGGCTGGACCCAAACCAGGGCTTCACTAGTGATTAAATGTTTGAAGGAAGCAGCCAACTGGCATGGGAGCCTGCGAGCTGAGCAGGGCTGTCACACCGAGGCAACTCGATTTCTTCACCCTCAGCAAAATTCATGAGGATGCTGCAAGCAGGGAAAGATGAAGTCATTTTCTCACCCTTTTGCAAAACTATGATTTTTGGTTTTTTTTTTGGTTTTTTGTGTTTTGGTTTTGTGGAGGTTTTTTTCTCTCTCTTCTGGGTTTCTGCATTTTCAAGCTGCGTGCTCACCAGTTTTGTGTGGTTGGCTGTAAGCTCGTGGTCTGTGTGGCCAGGAATAGGGAGTTGCTGACTCGTCGAGAGCTATGGGGACAATGTAAAGACCTGATCCGGGAAAAGGAAGGAGAGCAGCTCTGCCTGTCCCTCTGGTAACATCCACTCCAAAGCTACTGCCAACCTCCCCCTCTGCAGGTGCAGCGGTGGCCTGGGCCGGGCGGTCTGGGCAGCTGCTGGTCCCCACTTGTGAAGGCACAGCTTGGAGAATCAAGTGCTTAAAGCCATCAAAGAGGGGTTCAAGTCTGCTGGCAGGGCTTGAGTTGGAAGAGACCCATAAAGATCTTCGTAGACCCTTAGGGCTGCCTTTCCTGCTGGCCAGAGGGTCTGGCCACGGTAAAACATCACCTGGCTTCATCCTGAGGATGGTCATGAGCTAGAGGAGGGACTGCAGCCCACCCCAGCATATCTGGGTGAATTTTCTCAGGTTGACTGCAGAAATCCACTGAGCAGGTGGCATCTCTGGCTTTGGTGAGCTGGGACAACAGCAGCTGGGCCCTCCCAGCCACCGCTGTGTCCCAGGTGACAGAGCGAAGCGTGGAATGGCTCTTAGCATCTTTGGGGTGGTGAATGCCACTGAGATAACTTTGGGGACCCTCTGCTATTCATCAAGGAGCCCTCCCAGCAACCTGGCAGGGTCAGCACCCGCTGGCTCACCCGAGTTCACATTGCAGGAGGTGGGCATCATGCCTTGGCAAACAGCCCTCCCTCTCTCCTGCATCCCCAGGGTGCTGCAAGATTTTAAAGAGCCATAAATGCTTCAGGAGCCGTAAATGTCTCCACTGCCTTCGAGCAACGCAATCACCCAAACTACCTCAAATTCCCTCGATGACATAACCTTTTAAATCACCTTCAGTTTTCAGCGGGGCTGTGAGCACGTAAACCACGAAAATCACACGCAGACAGGTGTGTGCTTAGAAAGAACTTGGGTCCTGGGGTGACCCTCTGCCTGGTCAGGGCTTTGGGACATGTCACAGGAGAGTGGGAGCAGCACCACGGCTGTTATAGGGGTGAGGTTCCTGCAGCTCCAACCGGGTTTGGAGCTCGCTCCTGCAGGACCAGATGATGCTTGTGGATGTGAACGTTAAGGGTGACTGATTTGGGGTTTTTGGCCAAAGTCCTGAGGGGTTTGGTGGGGATCCTGACCATTAGCCACTTGTGGGGAACAACGTGAAGGCTGCCCATCACAGAGAGCTCTCCCGAGAACCAGCCTCTTTTCTCACACAGCTTCTCCTGGTTGACTTTCAGGGCCAGACACATTCTGCGACTTCAACGGCAAGAAGTACAGCCCGGGGGAGAGCTGGCACCCGTACCTGGAGCCCCAGGGGCTGATGTACTGCATCCGCTGCAGCTGCTCCGAGGCACGTCCCCACGGCGCCGCGGGCAGGCGGGGACACTGCTGCTGCTGCTGCTGCTGCTGCTGCTGCTGCACTGGGGCTTCGCTCGGCAGCTCTGAGGCACATCAGTCCCGGTGTCTCATCTGGCCAGAGAAGCCCTTTCCAGTCCCCTAGTGGCATTGGATTAATCTCTTCCCTTTGGAAAAAGCTGTCCCCCTGGGGGATGTTGGGTTGATCTTGTGAGGGAGCTGCCGTTTACTTTGAGGAGGCCTTTTGGTACCTAAAGGGAGCTTGTGAAAAAGATGGAGAGTTATTTTTTACACAGGCAGATAATGATGGGACAAGGGAATGGTTTTGAACCAGAAGAAGAGGGGAGATCTAGATTAAATGTTGACAAGAAGTTGTTCCCTGTGAGGGTGGGGAGGCCCTGGCACAGGGTGCCCAGGGAAGCTGTGGCTGCCCCTGGATCCCTGGGTGTGTTTGAGGCCAGGTTGGAGCGATCTGGGATAGCGGAAGGTGTCCCTGCCCATGACAGGAGATGGAACAAGATCTTTCAGGTTCCTTCATACCTGAATCACTCTGTGATTCCGTGGTTCTGCCTCGGTAGCTTTGGTGAGCTGCGGGTGGAGGGCTGCTGTCAGATGACGAGCGGCCTTTGCTGCTGAGAGACCATGAGCTGCCTGGGTTTGAGCCAGGGCTGGAGACAACCCTGGTGAGCTACAACCAGCACAGTTTGTTGTGATAATGTTGTGTTCCTCCTCTTGCAGGGGTGAACCACGAACTGAATGTTCCCTGTGGGCTAAACAAGCCACCTCTGTCTCTCCTCTCCCCAGAACACCAACATCAGGTGCTACCGGATCCAGTGCCCAGCTCTGCCGTGTGCCAGCCCTGTCACGGACCCCCAGCAGTGCTGCCCGCGGTGTCCTGGTAGGTGGACATTCCTCAGGGATGGGGTGACAGATGGCTGTGGTCCTGCAGGGCGGTACCTCCACTGCTCCCACTTGTGGGAATGCAGCAATGCTGGGTCTGGCCCTGGTCACGGAGCTCCGGCTGCTTTTTCATTTTGATGGAAAAGGGCTCTCTGCCAGGCAACTTTCTCCCCCCATCCCAAGAGCTTTGTAGGGACAAAATGTCAGTTCACACTTCAGGGGCAAAACAGAAGCTGGCACTTTATTCTGATCATTTGCCAGCAAACTGTCTTGGGTAAAAAAAAAAACAAAACAAAAAAACCCAAAAACCAAATTAAAGTTTTTTAACAACTTCCTTCTCTGCACTGGAGACTATCTCAAATTTTAGCTCCAAAACTTTTCCTACCTTACCAATACTGATTGCCTCATTTTACCTCAATATGTTCATTCTCACCTCCATCTCAAGACTTAGTCCCAAAACTTTCCCTACCTGAGTGCTGGCAAAGCTAATCAGAAACCATGAGTGATTTGAGAAATTAGGAAGCAATAATAGAAAAAAAGCTCATTAATTTTGATTTTCCGCTAATTACCCATGAGAGAAGCCCTTTTTACCTGACTCCACCTGAATATGGTGATGATTACAACCAGGGGAGGGAAAAACCCAAGAATTTTGTTAAAAATCTCGTGAGGTCAGACTTGCAGATTTTCCCTCTGTGCTGAGCTCAGTGCAGCCAGGGCATCCCCGTTCCCCAAGAGCTTTTGGACACTTATTTGCTGACCAACCATGCAGTGCCCTGGCCACTTCCCAGTGACCGCGGTGTGTAAAGGGCTGCGGGTCCCTTAGGGGCGGGCTGGCGGGGCATCGGTGCTGCAGCGGGGCCAGGCAAGGGCTGCCTCTCACCCCGCTCCTTTCTCGTCCTCTTTTCCAGAGCCGCATCCTCCGTCCGGCCTCCGCGCGCCCGCCAGGTCCTGCCAGTACAACGGGACCACGTACCAGCAGGGCGAGATGTTCAGCAGCAGCGAGCTCTTCCCCAGCCGCCAGCCCAACCAGTGTGTGCAGTGCAGCTGCTCCGTAAGCCACCCCGCCAGCCGCGGCTGCGGCTCTCTCGCCTCCAAAACCCCAGCCGGACCCGGCGGGACCAGCCCCGGGGGTGGCTTATCACGGGGTTGCGGTATCGGTGCGGAGGATTGGCCGGAGATCACACGGGCCGGGCCTGGGTGGGCAGGCTGGGGTGGGCAGCGGGACAGCGCTGTCCTCGTGGAGCACCCCGGCGCTCCGGGGCTGTGGCAGCGAAGGGTGGGACCCAGTTTGGCCAGGAAATAAAAACGGGGCAGAAGAGCGCAAAGCACCTCCCTGTGCCGTGCCAAGAGCGCACACACAGGGGTTCCATCAGCTGCTGCTGCACAGGGAGGTCTCTGTGACACCACTGGAGTAGCTGGTCTGAGCCTCGGGGCGTGCGCGCACCTCAGAGCCGTGCGGTGAGAGGAGTAACTGGTGTGTAGGAATTACGCAGCTTTTGAGGCTGGTTCCTCTCGTAGGGACCCCAGCTGGATGGTGGGGAACACCGGGAAGGAGCCCTCGGATCTGGCTGCGTGTGCTCGTCTGCCACTGTCCCAGGAGCCCGTGGAGCTCCGTGTCCCTCTCGACTGTCACTCAGGCTCTGTTTATTTGTCAGCATAGTGCCTTGGATACAAAGGGGGAAAGAAAGGGCTGGCTGAGGAGCCTTCAGTGGGGGAATCTCCCCGGGCTGTGTCCGATGCTGTCAGCTGCTAGAACAGCTGCGTGAACAGCTGGTCTAACCCTCTTTGAAAACTGCCCCAAGACCAGAGCCTGTGGGATAAATCCTGGCTTTTATGGCCCTGGCTCTTTCCTGCCTGGGGCAGGTCATTGCTGCGAGCTGCTGGTCAGGAGAAGGAAGGAAGAGGCAGGTCTGGACTCCCCGAGGTGGAGAGCAGGATTCGGCACGCAGGGACCTCCGCCAGATCCTGTCACCCACCAAGCTTCCCTCATCCTCTTCATGTTCCTTGCACAGTGGTTTGGCTTCCTGATGGGAGAAGAAGCAGCTGTGGTTTGGTTTTCTAAGGATATCCTTGGCTGACCTCTTGGTTTTGGTTGACTGGGAGCTTGTGGATACCCCAGAGATAATTGCTGCATGGAGAAGACGACCTTGCTGGCGAGGTCTGGCTGCTGAACACCCTTTTTTACCCTTTGGCAAAGTAGCAAAATCTTAATCCTGCAACAAACTGGTGCAAATCCACTGAGTGAGGTGGGACTGGGATGCACTAAGGTCAAGGCTGGCTTGAATCACTACAGCTTGATATTTTTTTTCAGCTTGAATCACTACAGCAATGATATTTTCCAAACTATCCACTCAGATCTATCCCTGCACGTCTGTGTGCTTGGCTCTGGTGTTATTGAATAAACCAAGAGAGAGGGAGGGCAGAGCTCCGGTGTGGACCTGAGTCTGGGTTCAGAGTCATGCTTCCCATTTCCACCTGTCTCTTCTGGGCCCTTTTCCTGGCAGATGTCGGAGAAAATCTTGTGCCCCTTCAACCTGGGGGTTGTTCTGCAGAGTTTAAAGGTGTGCGGTGGCTGTTTCAGGTCTGGCAGCACTAATGATGCCTGAGAGGAAGGCACTGCCTGCCCCTTTTTGAGGAAGACCACTCCAAATTTCAGGATTTTCAGGAATTTGTGTACTGCTCATGGAACAGCCATGCCAGGAGAGGACACAACCCTGCTGTACCCTGCGGGATGGACAGTGCAGCAGGGGCAGACCTTCAGCTTTCAGTAGCTGCTGGATGATTGGTGGTATTGGAAGATGGACTATCAGGGGGCTTTTGATCGTGGAGTCATAAAATCCTGGACTGGTTTGTGTTGGAAGGGACCTGAAAGCTCATCCAATCCCACCTGGGCAGGGACACCTTCCACTGTCCCACACTGCTCCACACCCCACCCAGCCTGGCCTTGGGCACTGCCAGGGATCCAGGGGCAGCCACAGCTGCTCTGGGCACCCTGTGTCAGGGCTTCCCCTCCCTGACAGGGAAGAGTTTCTTCCCAGTGATTTGTGGTAAATCTGCAGTGTGAAGCCCTGGCAGCCCTGCATGGGGGACACACAGCTCTTTCTAACGCTGACAATGTTTTTCTCCCTCCTGCCCTCCCAGGAAGGCCAGATTTACTGCGGCTTGGTGACCTGCCCCGAGCTGCTGTGCTCCTCTCCCTTAACCGTGCCAGATTCCTGCTGCCAGGTCTGCAAAGGTAATGAGGCTGGGACTGAGGGCTGGGAGGCTCCAGCTGGTTGCCACCGGACAGCAGGAGCCATTTCAAGCCACTTTAGCAGGATTTTGGAAGCCTGGGCTGTAAATCAGGCCGCTTGTTATCTCTTGGTTGCACCAGGAAGCAAAAGCTGAGGGCTTGGGTTTTCCTTGGGTAATATGAATTGCATGTGCAAAGCTCCTGTCTCTCCAGACTCCCAGGTAGGCCAGCACCTGGAGGAGAGCTGCTTTCAGCCACAGGGAGAGCAAACCTCCGTTCAGCCCCACAGCATCTCCCAGGACAATGTTTTTCCCTTGCAGATGGCTCCTTTGAGAAGCCCACGGAAGAGGAACCCCCGCAGTTAAACAGAGGTGTTGTACGTGACATTTGCATTTTAAAACTCCGCTCCTTGCTTCTAGCACAGCCCCCTGAACAGCTCACAGGATGCCCTTGCACACTGTCCTCTGCAAAGAAATCACCCCCAGCAGCTCTGGGAGGACACTCAGATCCTTGCACAGCAGAACCATGGACACCTGATTTGCAGGTGGATGGTGCCATGGAATTGAATCTAGCTGAGAGATATCAGCCTAGGTGACACCTCAGGCCACCAGGGAAAGACTCTTCTCTCCCTCTGCAGCATCTTAGGGACATGGTTTAGTGGGGGACCTGGCAGTGTCAGGTTGGACTCAATGATCTCAGAGAACTTTTCCAACCTAAATGATTCCGATTCTATGATTCTATGACATCTTTGGAAGAGCAGGAACTGGAAATCTGGGACACTTCTCCTCCTTGTTGGCCACCAGGTTAAACGGCCGAAGGACATTGTCAGAGCAGACCCAGAGGTGACCAACAGCCAGGCCTGACCCCTGTCCATAGAGTCAGATGCCCAAATCTCTCTTGGGAGGGTTTTTCCTGCAGTAGAAGGTGTCTCTGCTCCCCTTGGGCTTGAAGATGTCCTGCCTCCCACCAAGAGGGCAGTGCTGGAGCTGGCCACCACTCTGCCTTCCCCAGGCTGTTTGTATCAGCAGCCCCAGCAAGGAAAAAGTGACTCCTTGGCTGCCCAGATTTCCTTCACGGCGACATTTTGGAGCTGGGCAGCCCATGCCAGGTCTGTGGGATTAGGTCACTTAGCTCCTGGCTCTGCCCTTATACTGCTCCACCACCTATAAAACCTCCAAAACAGACACAAGGGGACCCTTTGTGCTGCGTGTCTTCTCCCAGCACTCTGCTCTTGGAAGCCTGGGATGTTCCTGGGATGTTCCTGGGTTGTTCCTGGGATTCCAGTCCTGCTGCCTGGCAGCCCCATGCCAACTGTCCTGGTGCCTACCAGGTGAGAGAGCAGGATATGGCCCATCCTCACCTTTCTGATCCTGTTTGAGCCACACAGATGCCAGTTCTCATCTTCCCATCTGGCAAAGACCAGCCCATTTCCCCGTGTGTTAGGGATGTAGGACCTCACATGCTTCTCTGAGGGCACTGGGTTGAGCTTGGGGAGGGAAAGGTGCTGCCCCAGTGAGGGGGCATGAGGAGGACACCAGTGTGGGGCACTGACACCAACTGCTCAGCACCCCTTGGGTGGTGGCAGCAGCAAGATGGGGAAGGGGCTGGGGCCCCAGGAGCAGCTGAGGGAGCTGGGGAAGGGGCTCAGCCTGGAGAAAAGGAGGCTCAGGGGGGCCCTGGTGGCTCTGCACAAGTCCCTGACAGGAGGGGGCAGCCGGGGGGGTCGGGCTCTGCTCCCAGGGAACAGGGACAGGAGGAGAGGGAACGGCCTCAGGCTGGGCCAGGGGAGGCTCGGGTTGGATATTAGGGAAGCTTCTTCCCCCAAAGGGTTGTCCAGCCCTGGCACAGCTGCAAAGGGCGGTGGTGAGTCCCCATCCCCAGAGGGATTTAAAAGTTGTGTGGATGTGGCACTTGGGGATGTGGGTCAGTGGTGGCCTTGGCAGTGCCAGGGGAATGGTTGGGCTCCATGATCCCAGAGGAATTCTCCAACCTAAATATTTCTGTCATTTATATGGCTTGTGGTCATTGCTTATCCCTGTGGTCTCTGCCCCTCCCACTCCTGATGGGAGGTGTGCAGGACACTGCATGGCTTTTTTCAGCAGGCGTTGGAGTGAGAACAACTCAGCTGCCTGAGTCTGAGCCCCCTCTTTTCTCTGGCTGCTCACAGAGGCACTCACAAGACCAGTGCTTGGGAGAGGTGATGGGGAGGAAGCCACCTGGAGCCACCGTGTCCACTGTTCTCAGTTCTTCCCTGGAGTTAATTCCCAGAAACTTCAAACCCAAGGGAGCAGGTGGCACCACCGTGAAGATCGTCTTGAAAGAGAAACACAAGAAAGGTAAGGGATGGAGAGGCCAGGCAGTCTGTATGGGAAGGGCTCTTTCCAGTCCTTGGAGATGAAGCCCTGGAGGAAATTTTGGGACCTCCAGAAATTTCCATGGAGGAGTCAGCAGGTGGCACTCTTCACTGTGCTTCATTCCTGCGACTTCCTCGGAGGGACCCTGGGCTTCCAGAGGCTGGGAGGCAGGTGAGGTCCTGCCCACACTTGCCCCTGTCCCCACCAGGGTGGTCAAACCCAGCAGCCCCATCTCCTGGCGCCTGCTCGCTCTGTCCCATGGCACCTCCTGGGTGTGGTGGCTGTGACATCCCGGTGCCCGCCGCTGCCGGATCCGCTGCCAGAGGATCTCGTTCCTCGACGCAGCGGGACCACCCATGTCTGAGGTGCTGAAATGCGGTGCCTCCACCGAGCCTTGGGTTTACAAAGAGGAGAAGGATTTGTTTCCACAAGCAGCTCTTTTCTCTCTCTCCTCCAGCTTGTGTTTACAATGGGAAGACCTATTCCCATGGGGAAGTGTGGCACCCCGTCTTCCGGCTCTACGGCCTCCTGCCCTGCATCCTCTGCACCTGCAGGGATGGCGTCCAGGACTGCCAGAAGATCACATGCCCCAAGGAGTATCCATGTGAATATCCAGAGAAAGCAGAGGGGAAATGCTGTAAAATATGTCCAGGTAGGTGGGATCCTGCCTGCTCCTGCAGCTGCCTTCCAG
This sequence comes from Platysteira castanea, assembly GCA_013397175.1. Lineage (NCBI taxonomy): Eukaryota > Metazoa > Chordata > Aves > Passeriformes > Platysteira > Platysteira castanea. The sequence goes on along the minus strand of VYXC01006177.1, from coordinate 102,170 downwards.
TTCCTTCCTTGGTTTAAAGCCTCAGGCTGACAGATGTGTAGGGATTCGCATCGCTGGTGGCAGGAATTCACACCTGACAAGTTCAGCAGGGCAAGCACTGATGGAAGGGCTTGTCTTGGAGGGCAGCAGGACTTTCCTGAGGTAAGGAAGCTGCCTTGAGCCCCAAAAGTTTCCATCTGTTGGGAGGATGAAGTTTGGAGAAGGACGCTTGAGGCAGGACACGCCGAGAGTGCCCAGACAGATGGAAGGTGCTTTCAGGGAAGAGGATACATAGTCTGTTCTCCAAGCCCCCAGGTGGGACAAAAATCAGAGGGTTAGATCGTGGCAGCTGAGCTGTAGGTGTGAAGGGAGGAGGGAGGACACTTCCCAGGAGAGGAGTTGTCTCTGGTACTCATGGTTTGTTGGAACTCGAACCCCCCATCTCTGGAAGTGGAGGTTGAACACAGATTTTGGGGTGGTCCAGGTAGAACTGGGCTGGGGCTGGGGCATGGAAAGGGGCTGGAGCCCCAGGAGTGGCTGAGGGAGCTGGGGAAGGGGCTCAGCCTGGAGAAAAGGAGGCTCAGGGTGGCCCTGGTGGCTCTGCACAAGTCCCTGACAGGAGGGGGCTCAGGGGGGATCGGGCTCTGCTGGCAGGGAACAGGGACAGGAGGAGAGGGAACGGCCTCAGGCTGGGCCAGGGGATGCCTGGATTGGATGTTACAGAAAATTCCTTCCCCCAAAGGGTTGTCCAGCCCTGGCACAGCTGCCCAGGGCAGTGGTGGGTTCCTACCCCTAGAGGGATTTAAAGCCATGTGGATGTGGCACTTGGGGACGTGGGTCAGTGGTGCCTTGGCAGTGCTGAGGGAACAGTTGGACTTGATGATCTCAAAAGTCTTTTCCAAATGTAATGATTCTGTGATTCCATGGTGGAGAAGACCTCTTTTCCTTTCCTGTTCAGTGTGTTTCGGGTCTCTCAGCTCCCTGGTCTTTGGAAAGCTGTTTGCCTTAAACCACAGACCTGGCAAAGATGTGGCAGGGGATGACATCTCCTGCTGTTCCCACTGGAGACTGTTTTGTGGGTTATACTTCTCCGTACTGACATTTATCAGGGGATGTTCAGCTCATGGACCACCCACTGCTTCCCTGGGAAGGCTAAAGGTACCGGAGTGTCTTTGAGCCTGGCTCCAGGTGCAGCAGGTTCTGCATGATCCCCTCTGATCAGCATCTTCAGTGGGTTTCTGTGGAGGGGTCTCACGCAGCAGGGCAAGCAAAGGGCACTGCCATGTTTTGGAATGGCTGCAAAGTCATTTGAGCTGAGATTTTCAAGGTTTTCCAGCCCCTGAGCAGAGAGGTTCTGGGATGGCCTCCCTGGGGGAGTGAAGGGCAGAAGCTCAGCTTGTTTTAATAAGGTTTTTGATATGTTTATGAGCAGGATTTATGGTGTGGTGCCTGGTGGGAATGGGATGTGATGACTGAGCAGAGCCCTTCCAGTCTTGCATTCCCACTCTAGTGGGTCTCTCTGGTTTAAAGCTGACAACTTTCCCTGCTTGAATCTCTTGTCTGCTGTTCAGACTTCATTTTATTTCCAATTATACACCCTGATGCAGCCAAAATGATTTTGTTCTTGCTTTCCAGTTCTCACAGATAGCGATCACACACACACGCATTGCTCAGCCAAGTTACATCCTTGCCCTTTCCTTCCCTGCACGGAGGCTTTGCCCAGCTTCTTTTTCCAGGTGCTTTCTGTGACTGTCCTTATCTTCCTCTTTTGTACCCAGTAACTTAGAGAGGGACACTAAGGGATTTTGCTGAAGGGACCCTGATCCCGGGAATTGCTGCCATGCGTTGTTTGGATGGGGGGAACACTGCTGGGAGCAGAGCTGGTGACCACGACCTCTGTGTCCCTCCCTGCTCCTCCTCCTCGATGCTGTGGGCAGTTGAGTGGCTCCAGTGGGAAGCTCCTGGGTTGTTAAATTCCTCTTGAATTCCAGGGGTTCCTTTCCTGCTGTGAAGGTGGAGCTTTAATCACGGACTCCATGATCTTAAAGGGCTTTTCCAGCTTTGACAACTCCACGCTTCTGTGAATGCCCTGGAGCAGGTGGAGTTTAAGGCTCTGGGACAGAGGTTTCCCTGCTCCCTGACCCCACAGTGGGAGGGATGAGGGTGCTGGGCTGTGCTCATCCCCCTCTGCCTCACACTGAACTGCAGAACTGAGCGCCTGTCCTCTGATTGCTGAAAAGCTTTGCTTGCCTTTAAATTGGGATTTCCACACCCTCTCAGAGAAGAAGAGCTCAGGACCACCCCAGAAAGCCTGGGGGAGAGCAGAATCAGGCCTGAAATAACTGTCTTACTAAAATAAACCCCAGGCATCTATTTATAGCCAAACTTTCTTTCGAGTAGCGTAAAAAGCTTCAGCATCCAAACTGACTGGGAGAACAAGGCTAAATTCAGCAGAGCTGGGCTCCTCTGCTTCCAAGGACCACAACCAAAGGCAATAAATCTCCTTCCAAAACCATGGGGGATTCTTAATTACTCCAGATACATTAAAAAAAAAAGAGGGAAAAATTAGCAGCTCTTCTTTACCAAGAATGCTGAAAAAGTCACGTAGGACCCGGTGTGGATGTCCTTGTGGTGACACCCCGTGTGGGGAGGGTGCTGGGGCTGGTGCTGAGCCCCTCTGTGGGGCTGAGCTGGGCGCGCTGCCCAGGCAGCCCAGGCTCCTCTGCTGTGGGCTCATCCCTTTGCTCCCCTGATGTTCCTCCTCCAGCGAGAGCGAGGTGGGGAGTGGGGAGTCCAGCCTGTGCTTTGTGGCGATGGTGGCGTCACGGTCACGGCAGAGAGCATGGGGGATCCAGATGGACAAAATCCCTTCTGCTGGCACAGAGGCTGCCGGGCTCAGGGAGAATGAGAAACCTGAGAATGAGGAGGTCGACTGGTCCTTTATTAACCTCTCCTTTGCTGCTGGTCGTGGTGCTGGGCATCGGATCATGGGACAGACGTGACTGTGCCACGTGGCACCAGAGCCGAGATGCCTTCTCCATGCCCCGGGTGCTGCGATGGTCCTTCCTGCCCCGATTTAATGAACTCTGTGCTTGTGTTTGCTCAGAAACCAGAGTCAAACCCACGGATGAAGTCGCCACCCCCCGGTGTGGCAGGAGCCCCAGCCGTGTCCTGGTGTACACCTTTGTGCCGCCGCGCTCCGGGGCCTCCAAGGAGATCCTCAGGACCATGGCGATCGAGAAGGAGCTGGCAGAAGAGGTGGAAATCTACAACTGGAAGCTGATTAAAGGTGAGCACCATTATGAAAGCAGCCAGCAGAGCAGGAGGTGTGTGTGGAAACCTGATGCTTTCCAAGCTTTGTTTGATTTTTCTGGCTTTTCTAGAGGTGCTCCACCCCTCGCGTGGTGAATCAAAACCTGCTGACAGCAGGCTGGCTCTCCTGCCTCCCCCATTTCACACTCTTTTCCTGCATTCCATGCAGGCTGGGGGCTGGAAACCACTTTTGGCCTCACTATACCTCACCATGAGCTGCAATACCATCTGGAGGCACAGCACATGGGCAAGCAAGACAAGGGCCTTGGGGCTGCTCCTCCAAACCTCCCTGCTCTCATGCCAAATGCACACGGGAAACAAACAAAAAAATTGTGCTGGTCACTCCGTGGTTTTGCTTTTGCTCTTTTTTAATGCCCCAGTCCACCTACAGCCTGAAAGCTGCTGCAAAGGCACATACAAGGAGGATGAATTGTTCCCAGCCCACTTTTCGGAGGGGTGGATTTGGATGCTCCTGTTGTCATGTCCTCCGGACACCAAGGCACAGCAAATACACTGTCAAATGGCACCAATCTCTTGCTCTCTCCCCACACCTTCAGCTTTGCTCTTATGCACCAGAGGAGTCTAGGGACACCTGGTCCAGGAGATATTTGTGCTGTGTTTCTCTGTGGCCCAGGGAAGCATCCCAGTGCCCCAGTCCCGAGTTTCCACTGGACATACTCTACCCCAAAAAACTTGAGTGCTTAAGGTTGGTTGTACCTTTTCTAAGGATCCAGTGACCCTCAGCCTGTGTCTGCTGGGCACATGTAGCCAGCTATTCTGGTCTCCTGGTACATCTATGTTTCACATCGCTCCCTAGGGAGAGCTCAGCCAGTGCTGAGACTGGGCACACATGGACAGCAGCCCGAGAAATTAACTCCAGGGACGGAGCCCTGGTTGCCACCATGTTTCCATCCTGCCCCTGCCATCCTCAGTGCTCCACGGTGCCCCCCTGCCCGTGCTCCCCCGCCTCAGCGGGGCCTCCCTCACAATGGCACCTTGTGGCTGAGGACAGCTCTGAGCCCGCGCTGTCTGGGCCCCGCCGCTTCCTCCCCTCACTCCTTGGCACGGGGCAGCACCCAAACCTTCTCAGCACCTTCCGAGGCCAAAAGCTTCACGTCTGCATGGAGCTCCCAAGCCCTGCCAGCCAGGGACAGGGGAGGCCCTTGTCCCTGAGGCCAACACAGCTCTTTTGCTTGGCAGACTGAAGTGTTATTATTGGGAAAGAGCATGAGCTCACTCACATATGGATTCCACCTCTCCATGGTCCATCACTCTACCAACAGAGCAGAGTGTGTGGAGTAAAGAGGCTGCGAGTCACACCTGGACCTTGTCCATCTGCCTTTGTATGGGCTCATGATACCTACGTGGCCTCCTCTGTTTCTGGGCCAGGATGGTTTCCTCCATGAAGCAGGAGTTGGGAGGAGAAACCAGCACCAACTCCCAGCCAAAAGTTTTACCCAGCTGGCTGATGGTGCACGACCGGCCCCCAGAAGAGTTGCAGTGTGGGCTTCCCCATCTTTTCAGGGGTCTGAACACCACCAGCAGTTTTGAAAAGTGGCTTTCTGATGGTTTTGACCTGTTGGCCTCTCACTACAGGCGCTGTTAAGAGGTCCATCCCCATCTTTCTTACAAACCCCCTTTAGAGCACCAAGAAGGGTGGTGCGTGCCCGACAGCCCCAGCAGCCCGCTCCATCTCACCCCAAACGCTGCCAGGAATGCTCCTGCCTGTTGGATGGGATGTGCTTGCCAGGAATGGCATTGCCCTGTGCCAGCTCCATCCACCCTGCCTCTCCATGGTGGACTGCTCTTATCTCGTGCTCCCCTGGTTCCTGCTGGAGCACGGCCTGCGTTCCTGCACTGCTCCCCGGCTCCTGGCATGTGTCAGGAACGACCATCCCTGGGGCAGAGGTCTCAGCCAGCTCTCTGAGAGCTCTTGGGGGAGCATTATCTAGGTCGGGTGATTAAAAGATGTTTATCCCTTGTAGCTCTTGTTTAAAATATCCTCTTGGTTACTAATGTGCTGGAAAGTGCTTCATCAGTCCGGGGACTGTAAGCACACCCTCCTGCCCCTTTCTAAGTATAGACCAGAAGGATTTATTGAACATTTGTGCCTTTCTTGCGTCAGTAACAGTTTTATTATCTCCATCCAGTATCCTCTTTTGTTACTGGTAGGACTTCTTTACCCAACTCACTGAAAGGACTAATTAATAGTCCAAATATCCATCTATTTCTCTCTATGCCTCTCATTTCCTGTACTAATTTTCCACAGTTGATAACATCTCATTTATATGGGCTGTGAGGCAGTTCCCCTTCATTACACACTCTTTTTATGTGTAATTGCTGCTGGGAATCAGGGAAAGTCTCTTCACCAAATAAGGGGGACCACATTGCCTCTTACATCTGCTGGCAGCAAGAGGCTGGATGCTCCAGGAGCCTGAGTGAGAGGTGGGGAAGGATATTCCAGGCATCCCTGCCTGGTTTGTCATGCCTTGCAGGAGAACAGGAATATCACAACCCCCGATCCCACAGGAAACTCACTTTCATTGCTAAAGGCAGATTCTGGTTTGCCTGGGTCAAATATCTGAGTCAGGCATCTCCACTAAGAGGACAATGCTGGCAGGGGCAGAAATACCAAGCTCTGCTGAGGTCACTTGTGTTTTTTCCTGTCTGGAGGAATTTCAGCACTGGTGACAAAGAGATGGAAAACTTTGGTCCCTGGCTGCTTCCAGGACAGGAAGTCATCGGAGCATGGAGGGGTCTCTGCAGTCGGGGAACATGGGTGGTTGAGAGAGAGCAGAGGGGACAAGGATCCCAGCATCCCCCTGCTCTCACCTTTATTTCTTTTATGGTTTCAGGGGAGATTGGAACTCCTCCAGGGCAAGATGCTTTCTGGAGCAACAAAATCCTATTGCTTTCACCTGCTTCATGGTGAAACATCCTGATTTAACAAGCAGTGGCTGTTTTCATGGAACCATAGAATCTTAGAAAGGTTTGGGTTGGAAGGGAGCTTCAAGCCCATCCCGTTCCACTCCCCTGCTGCGGGATGGGACACCTTCCACTATCCCAGGTTGCTTCAACCTGGCCTTGGACACTTCCAGGGCTGGGGCAGCCAGAGCTTCTCTGGGCAACTTGTGCCAGGGCCTCACCACCCTCACAGGGAAGAATTTCCTCCCGATATCTAATCTGATATTAAATGAGATGTCTCCTGGCCTTGGCCCACCCTGGATTCATTCCCAGTTCCCACCAGGCTTTGGCAGCAGATCCTGCACCAAACCAGAACCCCGGGGCATCCAGGGCAGGCAGTGCCAGGAGAGAACAGAGAATCCAGACCTGTGTGAGCCTTGAACTGGACACTGCAGAATCTGATGCCATGTCCCCCTCTGCAGGAATATTCCATCTGATCCAGACCAAGAAGATCAGCAAACAAGAATTCAAGCAAGAAGCACAAAACTTCAGGCTGATCACTAGGACAAATGAAGGTAGGGAGAGAAAAATCCCATTTTCTCACTCCTCCAGCACTCCCTGCCCCAAACAGCCTTCTGATTTCCTGCTCTGCTCTGGCCATTCCAAAAAGACTGCGAAATCCCGGCATGGCATGGGGAACTGAACTGTGGGGAAAACGCTTGTGCAAGTGTAGCTGGGCTGGGGCTGACCTGTCTTCACATCCACACGCAACACTCCCGGTTAACAGCCACGTTTTCACTTTATGGTATCGGAAAGGGCAGCCAGCTTTCTAAAAGTGGATGCACTCTTGTGAAATCCAGAGGTTTTGTCTCTCCAGAGCCTGTGAAACTGTTTGATTTTTATATCTAATCCATCTGGTGTTACTAGGAGCACGGGGGGAGGGAAAAAAAAACGATGCAAGGGATTAGCAAAAAACCAAACTGTTGAAATCTTTTTAAAAATCACCGTGGATGTTCCGGGATGTGCGTAAACACGACGAAGAGCAGGAATGCTGGTGCACATGCCGGGAGTGCCTGCACGGAGCGAAGCTGCCCCGCCGTTTCCTGCTGGCTGCCTGCTGGCCTGGCCGGGTTGGGCTTTAATGGGCTGGGTTCGGGTCGGAGCCGTGCCCGCAGTGTCCGCACCCACGGGCTGTGCGGTCAGGCGGAGCCGCGCCGCTGCCCAGGGCACACCAGCACTCCCAGTGCCCCTCGGATGCTGGGGGTTTGCTTTCACCCCCAGCCCGTTTGACACAGCAGCTCTGGACCAAATCCTGCGGGATTTTCCAGTTCCTGCTCCCAGGCTGGGTTTCACACCCTGATGGAGTCTGTGGCATGTGCCTCCTTCTTCTTGCCTCTCCCCTGACAAATAACGCTGTTGTGAAACCATCCCACTGCCGTGGCTGCAAGTTCTAGGAAAGCTCTGACCAGTGATTTCTTCACAGCAGGAGATTAATTCAGCTAGAAAATATTCCCTCCACCCCTGGGGTGATGACACTGGGGCTGCATAATCCTTGCTGGGATTGCACTGGGGGAAGAGAACACCTGGAGGAAAAGCATCTCCAGCCACCCCCTGCACATCCAGGGATTCTTTGTGGGAGCAAGGAGAGAGATTGGGACACTTTGTCCTGATTTGGGGTGGGGTGGGGAGTGTTTGCAGTTCCACATTTGATTTGCTGGGGATTTGGGGGATTCAGAGGGATTCCCTCTTCTTCTGCAGCAGGACTTTCCCCTACTGTGGGTTGCTGAATGCAGACCCCAGGCTGAGGCAGCAGCAGAAACATGAATATAAATGGAGGGGGTGTTTTGAGCAACCCACCCCAAACAAATGGGGCTGACAGAAGGGAGGAGAGAGCCATACCTGTCCACTGCCCATGAAACTGAAATTTTGGCTTTGTGAGGTTGAGACAAAAGACAAGCAAAATGCTTCTTCCCCCAAGAGGCAGAAAGTCAGCCCAAATCTGAGATGTACCAGGGAGTACATGGACCTAACACCGCGTCAAAGCACCACTTGAGGAGGTGGAGAGGGAGATTTGTCCCTGTTTCAGTCTGAACCCCTTTTCTTTTCAGACTGTGCAAATGTTTTCCAGGAAAAGCGTTGTTGATTGTGCCATTAATTGCACTGCCAGGGTAAGAGGGCCCCGCCAAGCACCACTTTCATTTCAAGGTGACAAAGTCCAGGGCTGGGACCGCTGGTGAGCTGCTCTGACCATGGCTGGTGTTGTGGGCAGAGCTCTCCCACTGCGAGGTCCTTGTGCATCTTCCAGTGCCGAGGGTGCTACACTTGGGGGAATTGCGCTTTCCTGCTCCAAGGCTGTTCCTAATGTGAGTCTGTCTTTGCTCATCCAGGTCACTGGAACATCTTCCGAGCCCAGACATCAGAGCTGAGGATGACAGAAAGCCCAGAGAAGGAAACAAAGAACTTGTAAAGCGAAGAGCTCTTCTGTAGCTAATGATTTATCTGCACACAGACACACATACACATATATATGAACTCCAGAGCTGCATTAATAAATAGACTGGCACTGCAATACAGGTTACACTAGTGGAAACTCCAGCAACTCCAGAGAACGATCCCAATCCATCAGCGTCGAAGCCGCAGCCGTGTAGGTGCCTCTCTCCAGCAGGAGAGTGCAGGAGGTTGGCCGTCACCTCCCGCTGTCCCGAAGATGTGGGATGAGCAGAGGGAGGAGGGAGAGACGGTGGAGGGGCGAGACCTGGTGTGCCATGAGGAGATGGGATCTGTCCCGGACACCCCGGCACTCCTGAGGAGCGTCAGGAGCGCGCAGCAAAGCAGAACGTGATCCTGCCTCTGACCAGCTGCCGGTGGAAAGGTGACCCGCAAAGAAAGAAAAATCATCCCTCTTCCTTTCCTTGGAGCTCCTGGGATCTGCAAAGGGGATTCTTTGGCTGAATGCCCTCCAAAGGGTGTTTTTTGAAAAATCTCCTCTCTTCCAGCTGGGGCGATTCTTTTCCCTTCTTTGCAGGTCACTTGGAAATGTAGGTTTTGGGAGGACCTGCCTGCTGGCAGGGTCTGAGACCCTGGATGCTGCACTAAGGTCGCTACTAAGCATTTATTGTGCTATATATTTATATCTATCCTATATAGTATCTACGGGGCTGTATTCACAGGAGGGGCATCTCCCAAAGGGCAAACAGGATCATTTCTGCAGCATGAGGAGGAGGGCGTGCAGCAGCATCACCTTCCCCCTGTCTGGAAATAGCTTTGGGGGATTTCCAGGTTGTTTTGGTACATGTATTTATCCTTGGATTCTTGTTTTATTCTGTTTTGATAAATCTATTTATTTGGAGATCCAACTCTGTCTGACAAATCTGATTAAAACATCTTCTTGATTCAGCTTCCTTGGCTGGTTCTCCTTTCCCTGTAGGGTCTGTGTTAAGGCTCAGGGGCCCTGGTGGGGTCTGGTTCCCTTGCACTCACTCAGGCAGCATCCTCAGGCTTGGAACGCAGGATGAAGGCATGCAGAGAGATCCCACGGGTGCTTTGCTCATTCACAGGGGATCACCCCTTCCCGTTTGCTTGTGGTCTGCTCCCGGCTCTGGGCTGAAAACAGAGCTTGGGGCTCGGGCTCTGAGCTGGCACTGCTCACCAGGGCCACACAACAGGGCTGAGCTGGCTAAGGTTGTCCAGGAAAACATCCCAGCAAGGCTTTGAGCACTAGGGGTGCTCCCCGTGGTGTGAGGTGAAGGGAGAGGGTGAGGCCACCTCCCTGCCCCACAGCCGCCTGCATGGCGTTAGCTGCGCGCGGGCAGGGAGGACGCTGCCAGCCCTCGGGCACAGCCTGACCCCTCACTCGTCAGCCTAATTAGCTGGCCCTTGTGTGATCCAACTAGAGCTGAGCCGAGGGCCAATTTGTGCTCATTTACCAGAAGTGGCAGGTTTGGAATGGAGCTGCTCCGGTGGGTTCACAGGGAAGGCTGGGAGGAAACCAGCACGGATTCTGCACTGCCTGGTCCCAGTGAGGTTTCCTGCAGGTATCCGCAGGGTGTTGGGCCTGTACAGGCTGTCCTGGGACCACAGACACCAAGCCCAGACACAGACAGACCTCTTGGGTGCAACTCAGCTGCGTGCCTTACACACAGAACTCCTCTGCCATGTCCAGGAGGGTGGTGGATGCTGCTGGATGCTCCGTGGCCAGGAGAAACCCTTTGGTGAGCAGTGACAGAGGAACCTGCATGGGGTCTGTCTCTTCTCTGAGGGAGCAAGGGACAGGACAAGAGCAAATACCCTCAAGTTGCACCAGAGGAGGTTCAGGTTGGATATCAGGGGAAATTCCTTCCCCAACAGGGTCTGTCCAGCCCTGGCACAGCTGCCCAGGGCAGTGGTGGAGTCCCCATCCCTGAAGGGATTTAAAGCCATGTGGATGTGACACTTGGGGACATGGGTTAGTGTTGCCTTGGCAGGGCTGGGGGAACAGTTGGACTGGATGGCATCAGAGGGTTTTCCCAACCTGAACAATTCAGCGATTCTGTGATTCTATGGATGTGCTCCCTGACATCCCTCCCCGAGCAATCCCTGCCCAGAGTGTGGTACACTGTACTTATGGAGAGCACCACGTGTCTGAAGTGACCACAGAGCTGCCTCAGCCCGGTGCTGCATCACCCTGGACCCCTGGCTGAGCCCTCGACCTGGGCAGGGGGTTTGGACATTAACAGTGATGTGCAGGATGGAGTTTCTTTGGAGTGAGGTTCATGGAAGCACAAGATGGAGATGGAAAGGTCTCATCCTAAGGAGTTTCCCCCTAAAAGATGCTGGTGCTGCCTGGTCCCTTCCGGGGAAACATGGATGGCACTGTCCTGGTGCCGCTGCTCTGGGGCAGACAGGGTTTGCTCTGCCCCTGCTGCCGCTGTCCTTGCACTGGAGGTGGCCCCAGCAAACAGGGTTTGGTGCTGAGTGCACCCACCAAGAAGGGAGATGTAGAAGTCTCCAAAAATGCCGGTTGTGTGATGTGGCTCTCCAGTCCCCCCCTGACACCCCCAGCTCTGCTGGCCCGTCTCCAGAGCAGAGGGACAGGCTGTGGGCTGGACGGAGCTGTGGGCAGTGAGCAACCCCTGCAGCCGTGTCAGTGATTCCCAGCGATGCTCAGCTTTCCCAGGAGCCTGCCCCCATGCACCGCCGAGAGGCCGCTCTCCCCGCGGGGCACCTCCGGGATTAACCCTTTTAATTGGATCAGCAGTCCCGGGGCAGAAGCCAACGCTTCGCGGTCGGTGGCATCGCCCCGCTCGCCCTGCTCCTCCTCCCTGCGTCCGTGCCCTCCGCGGGCATCGCCCCGTGCGGACCCCGAGCTGTGAACACGGGGTTGACTCGGGGGCAGAGCTGACACGGTGCCGGGGAGCCTTTAATCTCCCGCAGCACCGGCTGGGTTCGCACATCCGTGAGCAAGCAGCAGCCTCAGCTTGGGGCTTTAGAGATGGTCACGGAACCGTGGAGTTGTTTGGGTTGGAAAAGACCTTTACACTCTCTCCAGCTCCCTGACAGGAGGGGGCAGCCAGGTGGGGGTCGGGCTCTGCTCCCAGGGAACAGGGGACAGGACGAAGGAAATGGCCTCAAGCTGTGCCAAGGGAGATTCAGGTTGGATATTGGGGAAAATTTCTTCCCCTAAAAAGTTGTCCACCTGTAGCACATCTGCCCAGAGCAGTGGTGGAGTCTTCATCCCTGGAGGGATTTAAAGCCGTGTGGATGTGGCACTTGGGGACACAGGTCAGTGGTGGCCTTGGCAGTGCTGGGTGCACATTTGGACACACGGATCTTGTAGGTCCTTTCCAACCTCAGTGGTTCTGTGATTCTGTGGTAAGCTCAGTGATGGATGGTTTGAGGAAAAGATGAAACTCTCTGAGACGTCTGCACAACCCGGCTGATGCCCCCTGCTCCGGACAGGCTCCTCCTGAACAGCCACAGGGCATCAGGAGGCGTTTCAGCCAGCCTGGACCTTTGCTGACATGGATAAAACCCATGCACAGAAAGTCAGCACCCGCTGGTGGCACCACCACGCTGGAGGAGCATCAAGGGCCCTGAAGCTGTCCCCTGGAGGCAGCCCCGTGTCCTGAGAGGAAAACCTCACACCGAACACCCAAATCCAGCTTGTGTGACGCCGAGGGCTTTGGGACATCTAATGTCCTGTCTGAGAGAGCCTGGCACGGCCTCAGACAGCAGCCCAGCCAGGAAGACAGAGGGACATCAGCCCTGCAAGGACAAGGGCTCACACACGAGTGCTGAAGTGACACTGAGGGGATTTGGCACCGTGCCTTCCTCTGGGCAGGGGTTAAACACGGCTGATCCTGGGCCCTGCAGGGCAACTGCTCCACTGCACTCGCTGTGGGCTCCTTGGGGTGTTGGCAGGGGCATCCATGCGCCTGGACCACAGCAGCACCTCAGCCACAGGGAAGGATTTGGCTCCGAGGGGCACAGGACACACGGCAATGCAGCATCCCTGCCTGGGGTGGTTGCCACCTCACCACAGCCCCTCCTCAGTCCTGGGGAGATGTCGTGATTTGATTGCTGCTGCTTCTGCAGGTCCTGCCACTTCTGCAGGGCCCAGACCTCCTGCTGCTTCTTCTCTGGGACCTGCATCTCCTGCCAGCCCTCCTGCAACCCTCTGTCCTCCTGCCAGGGTCTGTTTGGAGTGCAGTAAGTGCACCAGATCTCCCATGGCTGGTCCAGCCTGTGATGAGGCACCCTTGGTCTCTGCAGACAGGATTTGGGCACTGGGTCCAGTTTGGGTCCCTAGTGCCAGGCAGGCAGGGACTGGAAGGACCCGGTCCAGCTGGAAGATAAGCCAAAAACATTTTCCCCTTCAGAAATGCTGGAACTGGGACCAAGGGAGGGAGAGGCATCCCATCCTTGGAGAAACCCAGCCTTCTCCTGGATACAACCCCGAACAACCTGACGTAACTTCAAAGTTATCCCTGCTTGGACACAGAGGTTGGACCAGGGAACTTCTGGGGTCCCATCCAATCGGAATTACCCCGTGGCTGTGTGCTCTGGGATGGATGGCAAGTCACCATCAAAAATCTTGGCTCTACCTCCAGGGTCTCAGGGCATTGTTACGTCAGAGCCGTGCTATTTCATGCTCTGTTACCAGGTTAGTCAAAACACTTCTCCAGGCTATATGTCTATATAATTGCCAGCTACACTCACTTCCTTGGCCCCTGCTGTTTTCCATTGCATCGAGTTTTCAGTCACGCCAAACATCCACTTTCAGCCTAATCTGCACAAAGCCCCCTTCCCCGTGGGGCAGCCAACACCTCGTGGTTGTGTTCGCTGGAGCCTTGATCCCCACAGGAACAGCCGGGAGAGCCGGCGCTGGTGACGAGCACTGCCCGGCCTGGGCTGTCACTGCCTCACCAGGGCTCTGCCACGGGGATATGCAGTCACACAAAGGAGGGTTTGGTCAGGGCTGGTGCTGCTCCACATGTCCTGTGTGAAGCCGGCAGCTCTGGAGATGGTTTGAATCTTTAGGCATCTCCCAATGAATTGGGACATATGTTTGCATATCACCTTCCCCCAGCCAAAGGGATGGATTTCTCCTCAAAAGGATAGGATTTCCCTTAAAATCTCTCCATACTGAGCCACTACTGCCCTGAGTGAATGTTTCTCCTGCATCCACTCTCCTTTGCACATCCTTTTCTTTTTTTGGATGAGAAATGGAGAAACCAGAGGATTGTTGGTGCTGCAGGGTTCACAGGCTGTTCTCGTGCCACCACGGCCCTGTCTCCTCTCCAGACTAAACAGTCTTAATATTTCCTGTCTCTTCTCACACAGAAATGTGTCTGTAATCACTCTTTTCTCCTGTTCTTCACCTTCTTGGATGCACGAGGAGCTCAGGATGTACCTAATTTGGCAGGTTGTCCAAGCTCTGCTGGGGAAATGGGATCGCATTTCCCTGTCTCCAGCTTTGTCAAAGCCTGACACCCCCAGAACCAGGAAACGAAGAAATCCCTGCAGAGAAGAGCTTTGCCAGCAAGCCAGGACTATCCGGACACTGGAAAAAGCCCCTGGCTTCCTGGAAGACGGGTGCTGAGAAAGGGGTGATGAGAAAAGCAGGGAAATCCTTGGAGATCGTGGCTGGAGCCAAAGGAGGGATGGAGGAAATGTGACCGGCATGGCACGAGCACAGCCCCAGAGGCCCTTTCCTCCAGCAGGATGCCTTTGCCCATCCCCAAATGTGCAGATTCCACAGGGGATGTAGGAGAGACCCATGGCACAAAGGAGGGAGTGGATTGTCCCATGACTCTCCTGTCCTGTGGGATGAGGGAGAGTCGCTTTTGCTGCCTCTGACTGCCCCTCCGGGTGGCTTTTTTTGCTCCCCTCTTTTTTGGCCACGGAAGAGTGCAGTTCCAGCAGAGATCCCTGTTTATACAGGCTGGATAAATCCAAAGGAAACTGCTTACAAGTCCTTCTCACCAGTGTTGCCAGAAGACCATGATTCAGTGCTACTTTTTTGGGTAGAAATTAATTAGTTCAGGCCCATCACAATTATCTAACTCAACGAGCACGACAATAAGCCACTGTCTGATGGTTCTTCATGGCCATTTAGCACCATCTGGGTCGTCTGATCAGGGGCTTTGCAAACAGTTGAAAATGAAGTAAGAAGGATTGCTTGGCCCAGTCACCTCTTTTTGCCTCCCAGCTGCCCAGACAATGCAAATAATCCTGGTGGACCCATTAGACATAGGGAGAGGGACTGCAGAGCAAACACCAGCCCACGGCTCGCCCAGCTCCTCTGAGGCTCATGTCCCCAAGTGGAAGGGGGTGGCCTCGGAAGGAGCAGGGAAGAAGAGCTTGGCCACATGTGTTGCACCCTGGACCCGCTCCTCTTCCAGCTTTAGGGGCTGAGTTGGAGTGGGTGAGGACTGAGAGCTTCTCCAGCCCCTGGCTGTGCCTTGTGGCACCAGACCCCCAAACACACACCCACGCCTGTGGGACAGAGCCCCGCTCAGGGCTGAACCCCAGGATGACCTCAGCAATCCATCCTCCAGCCTCTAGGCAAGGGGAACCGCAAGGTATTAAACCCACAGGTCCAGAGAGGGATGGACAGACAGGTCTCCAAGAAAACTTTCTAGTTGGGAAATGTGGGCAAGTGTCCCCTCAGCACCACCTGCAATGTCAGTGTCCATCCAGACAGGTCAAATTTAGAGGTTTTAAATTTGTTTTTTCACCCTGCCTGTCTCTACATCTGCTTTTAGCTTGGTGCCGAGTGCTGCAGGCTGCAGTTTTCACAGGAAAACCTGGGAAAGGGGAGTTTTGCTCACTGGGGGCTGCCCAAGGCAGAAGTTTACCAGCAGGATTTGGCAGGGGCCTGCAGAGGGACCCACGGGGGCTCCCCCAAACCCCGTCAGACTTCCGGCTCCTGTTCTGTGGCAGGAAGATCGGCACTGAAAAATGAATGGAAATACTGATCCCCTTCCAAGCTGCTTTTAGCACGTCCCGAGAAGCTGCGCAGACACCGGTGTGGGCTCCTGCTCCTCCCAAGCGCAGTGAGGGAATCTGGAATGGCCTGGACGTGACACGGAGGAGAGGTGCACATTGTCCTTCCCTCCACAACCTTCCCTGGAAGTCAGGAAGACCCAGTTCCACGAGGGGTGGAGGCTTTCCATACGTGCCCGCGGCCTCATCGGTCCGTGCTGCGGCTGTCAGCCATCAGCACCCGGGCCAAGAGGTTTTCAGGGAAAACTGAAAATTGCTTTGCTGCCTTCCCAGGATGGATTATTGGCCTTTGGAGCTGAGTGTGAATCACCAAAAGGAACAAAAAAAGGTCAATTAGAGATGAGTATGATTTCGCCCTTCATCTAAGCAACCCCCAGCCTGTGATACCCCAGGACAAACTCTGCAGATGGTGTTGACCTGCTAAGCAGTAAGAGATCACAGGACTGCTGTTGGATATCTGGATCAGCCTCGCCAAATGCTGGCCCAAGCAGACCATGATCCCCAAAAAGGCGTTTGGTACCTTTGGGAACCTGCAGGTCTGAGCAGCTCCGGTGCAAACTGGGACATGTTGGTATCCAAGGAAGTTTTGTCCTTCAGATTGGCAAGGCCAGGGTTAACCCTAATTCATCCAAAAGGATTTCGAGGAAGGTTTTGCCTTTAAAATGACAATTTAACCCTTTCTAGCTGGTCACTACCTCTGTGAGATCACTTTCCCATGACCCAAAATTTGAGTTTTCCCTCTTTTCCTTGGCCAGGCAGAACGTGCAGGTCAGGATGGGGATGTCTGGCTTGGCTTGGCTGCTGGCTCAGCCCAGGGGAGTTGGTTTCTGCTAGGACAAAGAGATGATGGGCTGCATGCGGAGAATGGTGAAAGCTGGGACGGGCAGCCACAGCTCAGCTCTGGCTCCCTGCTCTTTCCTTTGGAGATTCCAGCAGCGGAGCAGCCTGATCCCTGCACGGGGCTCTGAGACAAGCTTTGGGTGGTGCTCTCCCCAAGCCTGGGGTCCCTGTTCATGGTGGGGATGGTCCCTTGTCCCCCTGGAGTTCTGCACCCCCAGGGAGCAGCTGTGCTCCCCACCTGGTCTGGGGAGGAGGGATAACGTCATCCACAGCTCCTTGGCACAGAGGCGGCTGCGAATTCCCAGCCAGCGGGCCAGAGGAGAGGCCAGCTGGGGGAAAAGTCCTGGGGGAGCCCACAGCCAAGTCTCCCAGCTGGGAATTGGTGGGGAGGGCTCAGGCTCCGCTCCTCGCGGGGCCTGCGGGTTTATTCCCTTTCCCCAAGGTACAGGGAGGGAGGAGGAATCTATTGCAAGCAAAAATCCCTGGGATTTTCTTCTTCAAACATCTTGGTTAGGGATGAGCAGTGGGGGATGTCTGTGGAAGACTTGTGGGAAATGACATCCTGGTGACTCTATGAGATGGACTTTGTGCACGCTCCTCTCCCATGTCCTCCCCTTTCCCCCCTCTCCTCTGTCTGTTTCAGTTTTTAGACATCCTAGAGCTTTCTGAGAGGCTCAGCAGAGCACTGTGATGGGTCACAAAGGTCTCCAGGGCTTTGATGCCAGCAGGGCAGACTCTGCTCCCCTTTCCAGCCTGCTGGGAGAGATGGGATTTTGGGAAGCAGATGTTGCTTCCAGGGTGGTATTTTCCCCTCTGTAGTGAGTTTTGAAGTTGTCAACCATGGGCCATGGCACTGCTCAGACTAAAGGAGGGGAGTGTGGGTGAGGCGATGCCCCTTCCTTGGGGTGCCCCCTCTTCATCCAGTTCCTGGCAGGAGATGGGGTGGGGCCTGGAGCAGGATGTCACATCCCAAACCATCCTGCTCTACAGCCATGGACTAAGCTGGTCCCTGGAGCAGCAACAGGGGAGGGGGAGAAGAGGGAGTATCTTGGATAAACAGGTCAAAAGCCTTCAAGACCCCAAATTTAGTGGGACAGGAGCGTGCAGGTGCCGTGGTGGTGATGTGCATCCACAGTGTGGGTGCAGCCCCCACAGCCACGGAAACAACTCCCAAAGCCTGCAAACAGCACCTGGGCACCCACAGCACGGAGGGGAGGCGG
This sequence comes from Platysteira castanea, assembly GCA_013397175.1. Lineage (NCBI taxonomy): Eukaryota > Metazoa > Chordata > Aves > Passeriformes > Platysteira > Platysteira castanea. The sequence goes on along the minus strand of VYXC01006177.1, from coordinate 84,429 downwards.
AGGAGATGCAGTTCCCTGGGGAAGAGGGTGCAGGGCCCCAGCTCCAGCCTCCTCGGCGGCTGTGGTCCCCCCGTTTAGCCCCATTCCAGTCGCCGCTGGAACTACAGTGACATCCCAGTGAGACAATCCCTGTCACCTCAGGCCCTGGCACTGAACCAGACCCTCTGCGGATCCCCGGGGACATCCCGCGCGCCACAAGGGACCCTCGAAGGGCAGGGGTGTCCCTGGGGTGGCTGGGACTGCACAGCCGGTCCCTGTACTGCCCTGGCACCCACCCTGGGCAGCTGGGGGCTCCCAGCTGTGGGGACCAGTCCCCAGGCACGCCCCTGTCCCTGGGGACGACGCAATGCTCACCCAGCTGGGCTCTGCCGCGCCCCCGGGCTCGAGCACCCCTTCTGTTGCAGGGCAGGGTGACACCCCAGTGGCCACCTCCAAGGCCCCCTGGCCATGGGGCTGACCAGTCCCCTGCACCCCCTCGCAGAGGGGCCGGTAGCCGGGAACCTGCGCCAGGACCAGAAGCCGGTTCCATACAGTCAGGGAATATAATAAAATTAAAGCTCATTAAGCACTTAGAAAAGGGTTTGCATTGAGGGGGAGTGGGCGGGGGGGCTGGGGGGGCCGTGCATCTCAATACTGGGCTATTTAGAAGGGAGAATTTAATAACAGGGGGGTTGGTTTTTATGGCAATAGATTTATTCCACCTGGGCTAAGAAATACATTCCACATCTGCCGAGCCGTGTAACCAGACTCTAATTAAAATCGTGTGCCAAGCGAGGGCCTGGCTGTAAAACACAAAGCTGGCTTTTAGAGGGCTGGGAAGCGCGGCCAGGCGGCCCTGGGGCGGTGGTGGCCGGCACGACGGGCACGGGCTGGCGGCGGGGCTGTGCCACCTCTCACGGTCCCCACGCTGGGTACGAGGGGTGGTGGGGAGGGATTCCGTGTGCCTGCAGGGACCCTGGGACATGGTGACACCCGCGGGCGTGTAGTGACTGTGGGGACAGGGTGATGTCCCTGGGTGTGCCGTGACCCCGAGGACGAGGCGGTGGCTGTGCGCAGTGATGGTGACACCCACACGTGGGACAGACCACGGGATGGCTGAGGTCCACGCAGAGGCAGTGCCACGGGGATTGGTGACAACCATGTGTAGAGGGACAGTGTGACATCCCCGTGTGTCTGCAGTGGCAACAGGGAGAGGGTGACATCCATCTCTCCATAGTGGTCATGAAGAAAGGGTGACATCGACGCACTTCATGGGGACGTGGTGACATCCACGCACCTGTAACGACCAGGGGATGGGGTGGCACACCCGCTCTGTGACACAGGACAGGGCGATGTCCACAGTGACACCTACACACCATGAAGTGACCGTGGGACGAGCAGTGCCCACTCACAGGTGGTGCCGGGGCCAGGGTGACACTGGTGACAGCCGTGTCCCCGTGGCAGCGGCGGCTGAAAGGGCGCCCCGTGGGCCCCGCCGCGGGACACCCGCGCTGGGGTTTTACAGCCCCGCAGGTCGGGCCGAAAACGTCCCGAACAAACAGCGGCTGTGTCTCGGTTTTACAGCCCGGCCCTCAGACAGCGGCAGCAGCGCCAGTTCTGATGGAGAAACTAATGAAACCTTCGAAATAGTTTGTACGGGAGTAGTGAAGTGAGAAAAAAACCCCAGAGCACTTGCTGCCAAGGAAAATACACTTACCTAGTAAAGCATGAGTAATAAGTGGCATTTTTTACAGTGTGAAGATATAACTTTTCATGAAAATACCAAATAAGGCTCCGTGCGAAAAGTGGCCGGCCTTTCTAGTTGCTTTTTTTTCTTTCCTTCTCTTTCTTCCCTTTCTTTTCGCTCTCAAGGCACACGTGTGTTCTCCCCAGTGCCCCTTTTGCAGGAGCCTGTTTACGGGGCCGCCTTCCCGCCACCCCCGGCGCGGCCCGGCTCGGGTTCCGTCGCCCCGAGATGAAATGAGCAGGGAATGGAAAAACAGGAGCTGCTGTTCTGCGAGACTTTCTATTTTTAAAAGGTTAAAAATATCTATTTTCAGACACCAGCCCAGGAAGCGCTGGGGTGAAGCGACGCGGCGGGACGGGAGGAGTAAACAAGGCCGGGACGTGCCGGGCGGCTCGGGAGCTGCGGCTCCGGGGACGGCCCTGGGGACGGGGACCGCGAGGGACACCACGGGCCGGGGATGTGGCCACAGGGAGATGAGGGATTACATAAGGCTGCAGGGCTCGGTGCCAGGGGATGCTGTCTTGGGGTGACTTTCTCGAACTGGGACAGGTGCTCAGCCCCAAGAGAGGATGCTCAGCATCAAGGTGGGGTGATCAGCCCAAGGGAAGGAGGTCCACACCCAGGGGGATGCCCGGCCCCAAGGCGGGATGCTCTGCTCAGCTCCTGGGGATATGCTCAGCTCCTGGGGAGATGCTCAGCTCCTAGGGGGGACGCTCAGCACCCAGGCAGGATGGCTTACCTTCTCCAGCGTCATGGCTCTGGTGCCCTCATGAGTGTGTGGGATGGGATGCTTGGCTACTGCTCATGGATCTCACCGCAGGAGTGGGATGGGGTACCCACTGTGGGAGGAAGGATGTGGAAAAGCCATCTCCAAAATCCCAAGGATGCTTTTCCACCTTCAGTTTCACAGCCTCGCTTCTTTCTCCTGCCCAGGCCGAGGTCCCGGTGACGCTCTCCAGGCTGGCTCCTTGCTCCAGGCTGGCAGCAGCCTTGCCTCGTGCTCATCCCTTGGCTCCACCTGGGCGGGGGAGCCCCAGGAGCGGCTGAGGGAGCTGGGGAAGGGGCTCAGCCTGGAGAAAAGGAGGCTCAGGGGGGCCCTGGTGGCTCTGCACAAGTCCCTGACAGGAGGGGGCTCAGGGGGGTCGGGCTCTGCTCCCAGGGAACAGGGAGGGACAGGAGCAGAGGGAACGGCCTCAGGCTGGGCCAGAGGAGGCTCAGGGTGCACACCAGGAATTTCTTCGTGGAAAGGAAGGGGCTGCCCAGGGAGGGTTGGAGTCCCCATCCCTGGAGGTGTCCCAGGAAGGCCTGGACGTGGCACTCAGTGCTCTGGGCTGGGGACAAGGTGGGCATCGGGCACGGCTTGGCCTCGATGGGCCGGGAGGGCTCTCCCAGCGCACAGGACTCTGTGGGTCCGCGGCCCCTGAGTCTGAGGCAGGGCCCTGGCGGGTCCCGCTGTCCCTCGGAATCGCCGAGCCGCGTTTTGCTTCCTTATAAGGCCCCGCTGCTCCCCCTCCGGTGTCTGCGGCCGAGCTGGCATCGCCTGGTGGGAGAGCAAAACAATTCCCAGCAGGCTGCCGGGACACCCTCGGGCCCAGCCCGGCCCTCCGCCGGCAGCGCCTGCCCGGGCCCCGCCGGCTGCTATCGCCGAGCTGCCCGCGCCCGAGCGGGAAGAGCGGGACGGCCCTTTCCGAGCAGGCCCTGCCCCGTGGGAAGGAGGGCTATAAATCAGCTCAGCTGTCTCCTGAACAAGGCATGGGGCTTTTGCATCCTTCAGAGCAGCACTTCCAGCCCCTTCCCAGGGGCTGCTGGCTCAGAAGCACCTTCTCCAACCAGGGCACAACAGTTTTAGCCTGGAGTGTATGACAGTGCAACTCCTCAGCGCACCTGGGAAACAAGGATGAAGATTCCTCTGCCTGGAATGAGGCTGTCAGGGAGGAAAGAAACACCATAAACTGCACTTCATTAAATGAACCAACATCCTCTCCCACTGCCTCTTCTGAGCCTCTTGTGAGGGTGTAAATGGGGTGGGAAGGGAGATAGAGGGGTAGGAGAGGAGATGCCCTGGGATTTGGATCTCCAGCTGTAAATGACACGTGCACAGGTACAAAGACCTCTGCATCTCCAGGAGGAGGCTTTGGACCCTGAGCCCGGACAAGGCTACGTCCTGAGGCGGGAGATGGGCTCCACGTGCCAAGAACCAGAGCCTGGCTCCCCCGACACTTTGCCCCCCTCCAGCCCCTGGGTGCCAAATGAGTGACCTGCATCCACAAGGGAGCCTTCTCCCTCTCTCCAGCCCCAATTCCTTACTCCCAGGCATTGCCTGGGGACACTGCAGCCTCGACCAAGGGGGCATCCAGGGACCTGAAGCCCCCCTGGGGCTGGCAGCCCGTGGAGTGCGGGAGTGGGGAGTATGAGATCATGATTTTTGGAAGTCTGAAGTTCTCCCGGGTCCTGCTCCTGCAGACATTAAGTCATTTTCCTGAGGAAGTGCCGTATGACGTTGATCTGGTTACAGGAGTTGGGGTGGAGGCGGGAGCTCCAGCGAGACCACGGCAGAGGTGAGGAGCATGAGTACCAGGACACCCCGTCCTGTCCCTCTGCCACAGGAATGACACTCCAGGAGTCCAAATTCAATACAAATCCCTGTATTCTGAGGTTTCAGATGCCCTAAAACACTCAGCTGAAAGCTTCCAGCCCTGGTGTGGACAGAAGAAATCTTTACCCACTTCACCAGGGAAATGTCTTTGACTTCCATGCAGTCAAGTATCACAACAACCCTTGGAAATCAGGATTTGACACATTATTTAATGAATAAGGACAAATGAAAAAAGCCAAACCTGTATTTAATGGGATTTGTTACTTATCATTACCTTAAAAATACCCCCTCAACTCTATCAAGAACAGAACCACTACAGCAGGGTGGGTTTTCCTCTCAACAATTCAATTTTCTTCATTAAACCAGAACAAAGTTGTTCATTCTCTTCCCAGGCCACAGCACGGGCACAAACCCAGCGATGCTGCTGGAGTGCAGCAGCTCCCCTCAGCCAGCCCCTGGTGACACCGGCCCCTGTGTGGGAGCACTCACCAGCCCAGGCTGCAGAAGGTCTCAGCATCAGCCCCTCTGCAAAACCTTTTACATCTCTCTATCAACCTCAGCCAGCCAAGCAGGAGGCCCAGACCAAGAGCTCCTTTCTGGTTAACAGGACTGCTGTGCTTTATTCCTCTCCCATAACGGGTTCCTCAGGACCATGTGGCGTGACACACTTCCTTCAGCAGGCAGATGACGAGATGTCCAAGGAAAAACTCTTCTCTTGTCCGGTTTATGCCTGTAAAAAAACCCTTCAGGCAACCCCAAACCTACCAAGCCCACGGTGCAGCGCACGACTGTTCCCCTGGTACCTGCCTGGTGTTATCAGCACTGCCCTCTCATCACCCTTCCCTCTGACTCACTGGCCTCCAAGGTTAAAGATCCAGTGCTTTCCCAATAACAGCAAAGCCTTCCCCCAATTCCTCCGGAGCCAGTTGGGTGGGAAGCCTCAAGGATGTTTTTGTAAAGATAGAACACCAACAGTGTCCCAGACTATAATTAGGTATCTGAGCAAGTTACGGAGGATATGTTCAAGGAAGGAAAGAGTAAGAGAATTTTATATGCACTGCTTTGTCCAAAAAGAGATTATGAAAGGCAGAGCAAAAACTATTTACCAGTCTTAGGGGGAAAATGAAGTACATTTCATTCAGTTAAAGCTGAAGCAGATGTTCAGTATTTGTGTCTGTGCCTGAAGACCTGCTACGTTACGGCTTCTACCCAACGTGAACGTTTGGATCAATCTGGAGAGCTGAGGGTGTACAAGGAGGGGAGGAGAAAGCCACAACTCCTCTCCTAACTTAGCACCAAAGAGACAATTAAAAAAGTACAATTTCATGTGAACAGATTTAACAGCCTTTCAAGAGTTCCTCTAGAAGCTGCTTCTAGCTGGCAGTTCCCACTCTGCTTAGTGAAGATGACTGAAATCATTGCAGTAACAAATAAGAACTTTTCTGATACAAAATCTAGTCCAGAGGGCTTCCTTACACAGTAAGCAGGACACCTTGCGTAACCAGGGGTTGCATGGTGGCCTCCACAAGCAGCAGCAGCTTGCAGAGAGCCACACAAAAAAAAGGGAGCAACACTCCCAAGCTGCCAAGAGGACCGAGAGAAAGACCCAGTTCATTTCTTCTGGAAGAAGCCCATGATGGAGACCTGTTTGTTGGCTCTGTTGGCAGGAGCTGTCCCTTTCTTCAGGTTCTTCCTTTCTTCCTTCGGCTCTCTCTTCATGGGTGGCACAGGCTGCTTGTGTGGAGCTGGTGCCTTGGGCTTGGGGAATTCATCCTCGCTGTCCGTGCAGGATTCGCTCTCGTAAACCTTCTCAGTCACTGGTGGCAAGGAGAGGGAAGGGAACAGAGGATGATGATGGTTAAGCCATCTTTATACCAAAGACCTCCCCACTGCACTCCAGAAAGGAATGTTTTGGGTTCAAGGAGCACATGTCAGACACAGGAATTACGTCCATTGCTCAAGGTTAAGCAGTAGGAAATGGCCTCAAGTTGTGCCAGGGGAAGTTTAGGTTGGGTATCAGGGAAAATTCCTTCCCCAACAGGGTCTGTCCAGCCCTGGCACAGCTGTCCAGGGCAGCGGTGGAGTCCCCATCCCTGGAGGGATTTAAAAGCCGTGTGGATGTGGCACTTGGGGACACGGGTTAGTGTTGCCTTGGCAGTGCTGGGGGAATCGTTGGAGTCAATGGCCTTAGAGGGCTTTTCCAACCTCAGTGATCCTGAGATTCTAATTCATATGGCAGAGGCTGACAAGCAGCCATCAGAAAGTGATGAATCTGAAGGAAATCAGAATCAGTAGTTTAGCATTAGACAATGGAACATCTCCTTTATGGCTAAACCCCACCATTCTGACTTGGTCTGATTTCCACAGGGGCCAAAGCAATCAGACTGCCCAGAAATCCAGGCAAGACAACCTAGAGACAGCCCCATGCTGCTCTCACCAGCACACTGGACAGTCAGGGAAGAGCCAAGCAGACGTCGCCCATCTCAGGAAGCACAAAACCTTTGGGGCAGCTTCTTTCCACAGAGGTGGCCAAACGGGGCAGATATAAAGAAATCCTTTATAAAAAGTCAACCCGAAGCCGTGTCTGCAATCAGGGACTGTGCCTGAAGGGGATTGCCAGCTCAGTGCTGTCAGCGTCCGGCGATGGAAAGCCCAGGGATATAAAACAACGCTCATGGAAATTAAACTGGAGTCAGCTCCCTGATGAAAGCCACCGTCAGATCCCAGCAAATGTTGTTATATCAGCTTTCCCAGCAGTGCTCTGGGATTCTTCTAGTAAGCCATTTTTCTTTAGCAACTGTATTCTTTTAAACAGATGTCTTAACTTCCCTTCTTCTGGGAAACTGGCTTTCACTTGTATTAATGCATCAAATTAAATAAGGTTTGCTACGTAACCAGAGACCGGGAAGAGGAATGCTATGAAATCTTCCTGGGCAGCACAAGCAGAACCTCAAACAAGGACTGCAAACCAAGCAATCTCCCTTCAGAGTGAACAGACTTTTCAGGGAGCAGCTTCCACAGACCACTGGGTGAGCTTAAAAACTTTATCCTGTTGTCAGCCCTGTCAGGAATCGCTGGGAACTCCCGAAGCGTGCAGTTAACCCCTTCCAACTGCAGTAACACAGCTTAGATCAACTTCCTTTGGCTGCAGTCTCAGCTGAACTGTACAAGTCTGTATTTGCAGCAGCTCTGGGTACTCAGATAGTTACTAATGCCCCTCTCACAGCCAGGCTCCCTAGGTCACAGTGGCTCAAAGGATGGGAGCTCTAAAATGCTGTAACACAGACCTCCCTCCAATGCACATCTCCAAGCCCATGTGTGTGCTTTCAAGCTTTAGGAAGTGCAAGGTAGAAACACACAAGCTCAAACCTCAGTAATTCCCCTTTACCAGAGACTAAGGGCAGGCACTCAATCCATGGATTCCTGTTGATGCCTACAAATGTGTCTTGTGCTTAACTCCACACACACTTTAATTGCTCAATTTCCCTCAGGGCTAATCCCCAAATTACTTTTGCTTTTTGACACCAATTCCTTGCTATTGCAGCTATTGTGAAAACCATCACTTAAAACTGTGGAGAAATATAAAGTACAGCCTCACTGTAATGTTAGGATTTAACATCTCTTAAAACCTAGCCTTTGTTTAAAAAAAGAAAAAGACATCAGAGAGAGGGGGAAAACCCCCTGTATTTCAAAGAATTACTAAAATTTACATTAGCCTGGGAGATTTGCGAGTTATTTAGCCTTTGAATTATGAGGCCTGTGCATGGAAAGGGTTGGGAATGGAAGGGAGGAGAGAAACTGGACAATAACCAGACAGCAAGTTCTGCACAACAGGCTGGAGGGTTTTTAGTAGAGAAAGCAGCATCTCCTCCCTAGCCAGTTCTGCAGTATCCCAGCTCCACCCCTTTCTCTGTCCCACAGGATCTGTCTCCCAAGGGCACAACAGGGGCTTGCAATCTCTCTTCATAAAATGGATACGAACTGTAAAACCAGAAGTCTGGATTTTCCAAGGGACTATGAAACCCTGTGGGGGTGAAGAGCAGAGAAAGAAAGGCAATATTCCAGCCCTGGTCTCCCTGGAAAGGCTGAACAGAGGGAGAAGGGCACTATCTGCTGGAAGCTGAACCCAGAAGAGTCATTCTTGTGCTCTGGATGCAGAGTCCGTACAACTCAACTCCCTGTCCAATGCTATTTTGTTCTATTTTCCTTCCAAGTGGTTTAATGGTTCTATTTGGGATGGAGAGCACAACACCCCATAACGTAATGAGCCAAAGCTGCCGATAATTCTGTGCAAGTCCAGTTCTTGGACAAGAATCCAGTACTTGGGAATTCAGTCCCTAGTGCAGCCAGCTGCTGAGTGCTCCAGCTCAGTGTTTCTCTAGAGGAGACACACCAGGTTAATGGGAAGCAGAAGATGCAGCTCTGCAGGCAGGTGCAAACAGACACAGGCTGAGTCTGGGCCAGGAGTGCCCGAGTCTCTCCATGCTCAGCACCCCGCCAGACCTGTGCAAGCACCACGCCTTCCCCAGCACAGCGAGCTCCACTGACATCCCCTCAGCCCAGCCACGCTGGGGAATGAAAGCATCCCACACAATCGAGCTGACAACAGCATCACAAAAAACACATTCCACACTCTTAAGCGTTTAAAGCCTCTAAAAAACCTCCCAAAACACAACAAAACCCAAACTAACATATCTGAACGTCTGCAGCTCTACTTCAATGTCAGGACATGGAGGAAACAAATACAGTGGTGTTACACAGCTTTCTCCAGGTCACAGGAGGAAGCAGAGTCCAGTCAGGCTGGAATTCAAAGCCTTTGGCTCTCAGGGCTTCCATAGGGACCCTCTTCCCTTCTGAAAGCAGAGCCACCCTTATCAGAAACAGAAACCCTATGACGTATTTAAGCCCCAACTTATTCCCTGTTTATCTGGTATACTGAAAGTTTCTTTAACATGATTATCAAGTTCTTCTGCACAGCTCTGGATTTATCCTCAAAGGAAAAAAAACCCAACAAAGTTATCTCAGCCAGAATTTATCCCAAACCCTAAACCTCATTCTGTACCATCTTTAAAAGCTTCCAGCCTTGGAGAGGAGAGTAAATGAAGGTGCTGCTCATGCTGTCAGGAGGAAAGGGAAAAGAAGTGAAGGAAAATCTGTGAACAATCAAAAAAGGGTAAGAATTCAGCTACAGCTCTTACTCCCTACCCAGGTCTTCACCAGAGGGGCAGTTACCTCAGTCTGGGAGCAGGAGTTCCAAGTGGGATAACAAAGTGATTTTGTGAACCTCTTTCTAAGCCTGGGAGAGGCTGGCCTGTTAAAATGGTCAATAAAGTGAGCTCCAGTGAGTGTAGGGCACAGCCAGTCTTACCCATGCAGCCTTCCTCTTCATCAATAAACATCTTGGATTTCAGCACACGCTTCCGTTTCCTCTTCCTCCCTCCAGCTGAGCCCTGGGGGACATTGCAGCATTGTGAGAAACCAGGAGTTAATTTCTGGCAGTCAGTCACTCTAATCTGCTCTCACCTCTGTGGATGCAGGCTCCAGTTCAGTTTTCAGAGCAGGTGCAGGTGGTGGAGATGGAGCTCTCTCTTCCTCAGGTGTGGGAGACGGCGGAACATCTGCTACGAAGAGGAACACCTTGATAGCACGCGGGTCTAATGCTGCACGCTGCAGTTCCCAGAGGAAGGAGAGTGGGATGGGATGGGGATTTTTGGTAAGACAAAATAATCAGTTCCACTGAGAGAAACTCCAAAACCGGGCACAGGAACTGGCATGTTTCAGCTTACTTGTTAAAAAGAACGACTATAATTTGTTCAGAAATGAAGAGTGTGGTAAAACAACTGTTGCCTCACTAGTGGTGCTATACATCCCAGACAATCCATGCTATTAGCTTAACCCAAGAATGAAGTGCAGTACACTGTCACACATCCTAAAAGACTGTTAAGGGACATCTCAAACCTTTATTTGAAGAAAAAAAAAAAAAAAATAAAACCCAAAAAACTCAAACCACTGAGAAAAATGGACCTGATTGTCTCACTGTTTCAACTCCTTGCTCTCCTCTGGGTTCAAGGACAGGGACACCGGGCTCCATTCAATGCCAAGACTGATCGGATCAGTCAAGGACACCTTCACACATTTGCAGGGAGCAGAGTGAGCTCTGGAGCCTCTACCAGCAACGTCAAAGTGAGACAAGCAGGGCTTCAGACCAACGAGCAAGGCAGGGTCACCCTCCCGTGGGGCTGGCAGGGGAACAGAGCTCCAGGAGATCCAAGGGAGAAACGCTGCCACGCAAGCCCTCGGATGTGGGGGAGAGCTGGGAATGTGGGGAACAAACTCCTCCGTGACCTCTTGCTTCATCACGACCAGGATGTGGCTGGAGTGGACGGGGCCTGCCTGGCTCCTGCTCGCAGCCCTGCTGCTGCAGCACCGCCCCGATCCCGCCCGAACCAACCTGGAGTCGGGATCTGGAGCTGTCCCGAGGGATTAGGTCAGTGCAGCAGCTCCGGCTCGGCCAGGCAGGCGGCCAGCTGACCTTCGGAGGTCACCGAGGGCTCGAGAGAAACAGCGCTCGGCTGCCAAGGCCCAGTAATAAATCACATTCCTCAGCAAGGACTCGGCCTCCCAACTCCTGCAGTAAGCGCGGCACGGGAATGCAAACAGTGGGATGCCATGGCTCGGGGTTTCACCCTGCTCCAGAGCACTGGGGCTGGCAGTGCTGTGAGGACAGAGCCAGACAATGGCTCTGCTCCGAGGTGCAGGTGCTGGGTGGCCGAGGGGGGCTCAGAACTCTCAGTGTTTACCCCAGTCTCGCAGCAACTGTGGGCTGAGGCCTCCACACGCTGCCCAGCACCAAACCTACATCACCACTGCCAGGCCTGGCCTCAGAATTTTGAAATATCTTTAGGAGAGGACAGGCTGAGAGGGTTGAAAACCAGCCTGGTGAAAAGTCTCTGCCATGCTCAAGCAAAGGCTGCTAAGTCATTGTCAGCGTGCCCGCTCCACTAGACTCCCTGGGAGAAATCTGGGCTTTTTTCAGCTTCCTTCAAACAATTCCCCCGCTTTTGGCGGGCAGAAGGCACCTTCTCCCCACGTCAGAGTGTTTAGGACTACTATCAAGCTCTTTATTACTTTATTATCCTCTTCTAGCCAACACAGCCCTCTGACATGTGATAACTCCTGAGTCAACCACTTGCTGCTGCCCACAGTTTGCTCAACAGCAACAGCTGCATGAAATGGATACAAGTTGGGCAACTGGATGGACCAAAGATGTAAATCCTGGCTTTGTTTGGTTTGCTCTGACCCTGCCTGGAAAAACTGTGAGAAGCTTTAGTGCTTCTGCTGTGGCTCTCCAAAACCCACGGAGTTTGTAGGTCACAGTGCCACTGAAATCACCCTCCAAAGTGGCTGTAAAACACTTGTCAACACTGCGAAACGCTGCCTGTGTTGGTACAGCTGAAGCTGCCAAACCTCCTGTCCTCTGTGGGCGCATTTGTGGAGTTTATTCTGGCACTGGAAGCAAAACAACCCGCAGTGACTAAGGAACCCTCGTACCAATATAACTTTTTAATGAAAAATCATTTAAATGGAGAGGATTGTGCCTTATGCCCTCTCTGTATTTTCAGCGTGGTACAATGTGCTGATGCTGGTGTAAGGAGAGCTTATTTTGGGCTACTTTTAGTACATCAAGAGCAGACTAATATAGAACTAGGCAGAAGACCTGGCCTGACACAGAAGCGCCCATACAGTGCTTCACATCAGCCATGCAGACTGAGTTTCACACCCACAGAACCTTGCGAAGTGTGCCTGTCACTCCAGCCCCCATTTTGCCCACTGATGCTGTTGATTCAAGTTGCCCCTGCTCTCCGGAGAAACCTATTTCCAACCTTTCCAAGGATAAATGCCCTTGAAGTCCAGCTGCTGTACATATTATTATTATTTTTAAAAATTATTTGTTTCATCCAACTCACAGTCTTTTACTTGAGTATGGAATATAATATTACCAGTTTGGACTCATTAGAAATACTCCAAACAATTCAAATCTATCTTCTTTCATCTGGTTGGATTTAGAAGGGCAAGCAGTGGGCCCAAAGGACTGAGTTCTCTCAATTCCCATTTTCCCTTTTGAAAGGGCAAACTGAGTGATATCCAAATTTCTATACATGTGCTGTAATTTGCATAAATTTACAATTCTAATACACAACACAAAGAAATAAGGAACAAAGAGGGTTCCGATGCAGGAGCAGCAATAGCAGTGACAAAAAACCTCCCCAGTGCCTGACCACCCTCTGGGGGAAGAACTTTTCCCTAATATCCAACCTAAACCTGCCGTGACACAGGTCCAGCTGTTCCCTCAGGTTCTACCCCTGCTCCCTAGAGAGAATGCAAATCTTGCAATAAATGAAACCAGAAGGCATCCCATTCAAAAGCATTAATTGTTCAGCACATGCTAAGGTCACGCAAGTATCTCACAGGAAAGCAGAGAGTTCTAACATTCCAAACTCCTGCCTGACCTCACTCACAGGATGTGGATAAGCTGAGAGATTCCAGCCCAGCAAGGATGGGCTGATTTCAAAATTCCCTCCTCAGAGCTTAACAACTCAGCTTGTCAGTAGGGGTGTGATGAGGAAATGGAAAGACAAACATTTAAAGAAATAAATACCAGAGTGTGGGCATATATGTATATGTATTATAGCCAAACAAGGAGCTTCACACAGGAATGTGATGGAATTAAGGCTGATCACAAAGAACAGCTTCCTGAGAGATTTATCATCCTGTGGAATAGTCTAAGAAGTGATGGCAAAGATCACTTGAAATCATGTGGCCAGAAGGGAAACTATGAAAACAGGCCTAATGCTGCAAAGATACCAACAGCAGCCACCTCTCTCTGGCACGGCAGATTTTCCTGATCTCCTGCTTGTTCCCCATGTGCCAGCCACACTAAATGAGGAATCAGCTCTGGCTCTCCCGAGGGACTTCATCTCCTCACCAATGCACCCCATTTGCTGTTTCACCTTCTTTTACTGGAGCCCTACACCAACTGGTGGTTTCAATTACTCATCCATAACGATCCCCAAGTTCTCTTCCTGAGCAGCTTGCTGGATGAGTGTTCCATTTAGCACATACTCCCAAGCTCAATTCCAACTTATTTTCCAGTTATCTATATTGAACGGCATTTGTCACCTCAATTATCCAAATTCTTTGGAATCCAGCCCTGCTGTTGCTCATTATAAGCCCGAACCTTGCAATGTTCTGGGCACCCCACTCCTGTCACAGCCACAGAGGAGACGCGGAGTCGCAGCGGATACGGCTCAGCTGCTTCGCCTCCAGTTTCCCCATTATCGCCTTTCTTTTTGGAAGTCTTGCTTCCAACACTGTCTTCCAAACCCTTTCTATAAACAGACAGAATAAAGATACTAAAAATGACCCTGTGAGGAGAGGGAGGTCACTTGTGAGCGTTTCCTCCCCACACGAACTGGTTCTGACCAGCCCTACGGTTCTGGAAGGCACGCTATCTTTCACAAGAGATTTGGGAACCTCCTTCCCACACGTCAGTGGCACTGGCAGCACACTTGCTGAGGAGACAGCCAGGTCTGAGCTAAGCTAAAACAAAGACTGAATCGCTGAGACATCTCAACTCTATGCCCAAGTGCTTGCAGGACAAAGATAAACAGAGAGCTCAAGCTACAGCCATTTCCGCGGTCTTTAGTCCTTTAAATTATTCCCTCAATCACTGACCAACAGATTTGGAGAGTGATGTTTTGGAAATCAGATGCCTGACCTACATGCCTGATTGTTTACAGATCTTTCTTTACCTTCCTCATCACTGCTGTCAGACTGAAGTTGTTTGATTCGCTTCCTCTTTTTCTTGACATTTTCAGGATCTCTTTCTTCCTCGTCATCCGACCTATCCGCTCTCTTCGTTTTGCTGCCACAAAAAGTAAAGGGAAAAAAAAGGGAATGAACACCCATTATCTCTCATGTGTGCCTGAAAGCATCACGTGTGTTTGGATGAGCACGTTCCTGATGCAAGGAAATCAAACGCCTCTTGAAAACCTGAGCATTGCATACTCTGAACTGTACACTGCCTACACAACCAGGCACAGGTACACGAGAATTTCCAGGCCTCTCATCCTTACCCATACCCAGCTCTCCAAAACAAGAAGGGTTTCTTTAGCCCCTCTGCAGTTCAGCCCAGTACCTCACCTCGCCTGGCCACAGCAGCCTGGCAAGAGCGTATTTCTGATCTTGTCTCTTTAGCTCAGGCTCCCAGTGTCCCCAGAAGCATCACTCAGAAGCTCTTTTGACAGACTGCTTGCCACTGACTGACTATGAGGTAGTGTCTCAGAATCCTGGAGCCATTTTTAAAGACTACTGGAAAAATAAAATAGCTTCTTTCTTTTTAATGTTGGCGAGACGTGTCAGACGAACAAGCCTGGAGGCTAAAGGCCCACGTATCCTCAAAGAGCTGGGACAGCCCAAGTGGCCTTCCCAACTCCAGGCTGCCAACACCTCCAGGCCCTTGGCTTCTTGGACAAGACTATCAATAAGACAAGCAGTTAGTGCTAACTGCGATGGTGGGCTGGGTGGTGTGCTTACCTCTTCAGTTAGAAATGGATTGAGACCACCAATTAATTACTCATAGGCCACCCGAGAGCCATCAGACTGTAGTGATTCTTTGTCTCTGTCAGTTTGGGTTGGATTAAACACAAAGGGCTGAACTTAAAATTAACTTGGAGCCTCAGCCCAAAGTAAACCAGTGGCATTGAAAGCAGCCGTACATTAGCAATGGAGATCAACAAGCACAACTTTGTGCTGCAAGCTGTGTACATCCAAGCCTGGGAATGTCCCACCTTCCCTGCAGGACAGGTGCTCCTGCCAGCCCTCCCTACGCTGCCTGCGGGGTCTCTCCTACGGCTGCTCACAGTGGGAGGCTGTCTCATGGAAAGCCATCCCCTCCCACTGAAGACAACCTGGGCCGTGTCCCTTCCCATATGCAATGGCACCAACGGCCCCGAGGCACCTACAGCAGTAAATGGAAAAGAAACACCAGGAAAAAGTCCTGAGAGATCATTTTAGTCAGGTTTAACACAATTTAGTAGATGGAAACAGGAGGTGGGCCAGCACTGTATGACCAGCCAGCTCCATGCAGGCTGTCCATAAGCAGGGTCCCAGGGACCCTGAAAGGCAGGACCCACCTCTTCTTGTCCTTTTGCTGAATTCTAGCAGGCTCTGTTTTCTTCCCAGGTTTCTCTGCTACAGTATTAGGAGATGAGTCTGGTTCTGCTACAGCAACTGAAGGCTTCACTACTTCTTTCTCCTCCTTTGGCTGCTCAGGCACAGAGTTGACTTTGAGTTTATCTGTGAATAAACCATTCAAAAAGAACAAACATCGGGCATTCAGTTTGAATGACAACTTACAAAGCAGCTGGCCAGCTCTGTGCACCAAGCATACAGACAACACTACCCGTCATGGGTGTAGGGATCTGGATTGCATTAGGATCTAGATTGGCCAAGCTGTATCAGACATGGGAAAAAGAAGGGTATGCTTAAATTTCTAGGTGATTTTCCATGGTTCTGCTGTTCCTGAGGTCAAGCCACATGTAGTGCAGCAGTTAAAACTCAGTGGCAGAGGACTGGGAGGCAGTGGCAGGAGATCATCAGTGGGGTCAGAGGCTGCCGGGAGGGCCATGCATCGTGCCAATGCCTTTCTGGGAGTGCTGGGAAAACAGGCTGCTGCTTGCTTGGGCAGGGGGAAACAGCACTGCAACAACAGCTCTCTTATTTCTGATTAACAGCAGAAAGCCCAAGGACCCCACTGTTGTTAACTCAGGACTTTCTGGCAACGGTGGAACCTTTGAAGCCAGGAGAGACGTGCATGTAGGGAATAAATCTTACTCCAGGAATCCCACCCTCTCTTCCATACACATAATCATTTCCAGTTCTGCTCAGTTTGCTGCTTCTCCGCAGCCACCTCACAAGTGTCCCTGATGTGCTCCCCGACAGGACTCAGCAGAGAAGGGAAACCCTTTGGAAACGATGGAAATGCAGCCACAAAGCCTTCCCCATCACCACTGGGTCACCTTTACCATGCCATTTTGGGGTTTCAGTACGTGAACTTTGGTCTAGGGCTCTTCTCAGACCTTCAGAATGTACTCCAGTTAATTGTAGTGACTGTCCTTAGGCTGAGAGTGTCCTCAGCTCCCTCAGTCTCACCAAAACAGGGACGCAAGGAGTCCCAGCAGGGCTGTGCCCTGTGTGTTCAGTGCTGGAACTGTCCCCTGCAAACTCTGACAGATGTCTGTTAGAAAGTGAACTTTGCTGTTTACTCTCTCCCAAAATTCCTCTTTGAAGCCTCTTGTGCTCACTGTTAAAAGGGAATCTTTGAAGAAGGTCCCACAGTCTTTTTCCAATACCTATTTAAAAGCTTCAGCATATTTTCTTTAGACTTGGACAATTCAGAAGGGACCTGCAGAGGCCACCTGGTCCAAACTTCTGCTCAGAGAGAAAGGCCACCCCTCATTTTTATTCTTCATTTATTAGTCCTTCAGTTTTTAGGAAAGAAATTAACCCTAAAAGTAATGATGGGCTCCTCAGTGCTGTGTGATGAAAAGCAAGCACCATTAACTTGCCCTGCAAAACAAGTTTTGGCAAACATCTCACCAATAGCTGATCTTCCAGCCAGGAGAACTCACTTTAAATCAGATTTCTTCTGCACTAAAAATCCTTCCTGGGTTAGTCTGCTCAAATATGTCATTTTAATTGATCTCCCTCCAGCAAGCTTTTTGTCTGAAAAATTCCACTGAAAACTCTTAATTTTTGCCTTAGGAGCTGTGTGCAAAAACATTAACCCCTTTCAGTGCAAAAGAGCAGAAGAATAATATGGAAAACTATTAGGAAAGAGGGGATATAAAAAAAATCCAATGAGTTTGGTAGCGTGGGGATGTGGAGGAAGAGTTCTGCTCCTTTCTGTATGCCTCCCATCATGGCTCCACTATAAAACACTTGATTCCACTGAATATTTTCTAATTTCCACCTAGCTTAAATAAAATATAATAAAAAAAAAATAAAAGGAGACTTCAAATAACCCTCAGGTTTGGTTTTTTTTTTGTTAACTACAACAGGCTGTTCCCCGACCATGATGGCCTCTGGAAACAGAAAAGCACTTACTCATAGCAGCTTTTCCAAAGAAGTTGTTCATGATGTTGTTCTTTATTGGTGGCTTGCTGCTTGCTGCAGACACCTGGAAGCAAAGAGAGGAATAAGCACAGGAATTGTTCCCAGCCCTCAAGATGCACAGCACTGCTTCTGGACAAGCAAAATAATAGATAGCACTTGTTCCCACTGCCTTGGATTTTAGCAGCTGTTTCGGAGAATCTGAAGATACTCACTAGACACTACGTGCATCCAAGGGGCCAGAGCAAGTTACTAAGGACTCCTTGGCCAGGCCTTCAGATCTGACTCGGGGCACATTCCCATCTGATGGCTGACAGTGTTACTGAAATAAGTGCTTGGGACTTGGGTCAGTTCCCAGCAAAGAACTGTTCTTTTTGCAAACCATCGGTGCCTCAATTCACAGCAGCCGACAGAGGCAAGAACAGCGAGTGGCCAAACCAGGAAGGCTTTATCCAGCTCCTCTGGCACATAGGCTGTTTGCAGAGAAATATCACTGTTCTACTGCACCAGTGCAGCCACCAAAGTGAGAAATCACACACACCCCCACCCACACAGACCACCTAAGAAAGTGCAGCCTCCTAATCCAACTTATTTTCATGCAAATAAAAGGCAACCAGACACTGAAGTTCTCACAACATGCACACTTCACCAGCTCTAAATTCCCTAAAAAATCAGAAAAAGCAACCGAAATGTACTCAGCTGTTACAAAAAGGCCAAACGATCCACAGGGAGTGTTACCATTTCAACACCCATTTTTCTGGCCACATTGCTTTAAAAACAATTATACTAATTAAAATGAAAACATAATCCTACCCTGGAAAAACAGCAGTCGAAAGATAAACAATTTAGTCTTGCACAGGTCAAGCTCTGAAACTTCCCTCACAGACCAAGTTTAAACACCTTGATACTTTTAAGACCTGGGCTTCTCACGTTTCACTTATTGCTCAAAACAAATCCTTTTAAGCACAATAGAGAGAGCGAGATCCTCAGCTGCTGTGTATACTGGGAGAGCTGGAGACAACGGAACAATTGTCTCCATAAGGCAGCTATGCTGGTTTACACTCGCCGGAGATCCGGCTCGTTGGGGAATGTCCAAGTTATGGCAAACACACTTTTGTGGAGAGATCAAGAGCGTGGCACGAGGCGTTTTTGCCCCAGGTGACTGCACACAGTTAAACACTTACAAAGGATCACCGAGCATTCCCAGTGGGACGCGGGTTTAGCACGGGGAGCAGTGCAGGGGTGGCTGAGGTCACTGAGGTGCTGTGAGAGCGGATCATTAACGCCAAGAACCCGGGGGGGGTCTGAGGTAACTTACACCTGGGGCCTCCTTGGCCTCCGCTTTGGCCTCCTTATGCGTGTCCTGGGGTTTGGCCGCCGCTTTGGCCGCAAACATGCCCATGATCCCCTTGTGCTGCTGCGGGGCGGGTTTGGCAGCCGGGGGCCCGTGGCCGTTGACCGCGCCGGCAGCATCGGGGTCCCTTTGCCTCTGGGGACTCTGCGTGGCCGCCGGTGCTCGGGGCTCAGGTGGTGTCCTGGGCACGGCGGCGGCACAGCGGATGGCACTGAACCTGTGTGACCGAGTGAAAAATTCCATCAGCCTTTAAACTCCGCAGCGTTCACCTCGCCTTCCCCCCTCCCGTAGCGCCACTGCTGCTCCGGGCCCGCGTTCTCCTGTTATGGAAAAAGGAGCAATTTAATCTGTGCATGGGACAAGAGAGAAAGGCTGGCACAGAGCAAGAGACCTCTGATGAAAAGATCAGCTGAACCTGTCAGCAAGAGCCACAGCATTTGCATATTAAACAAGCTGTGCAGCCTTTCGGGGGGAAAAGGGCCTTCTCCACACCCAGGCGGGACAGGGAGCAGGCTGCATTTTATTCCTAAATGGGTTACGCTCTCTAAAGCCTGTGGCAGAAGTTGTACGGGTGTGTGAGGGTCTAAAACATTTACAGCTTTCTGATGCTCTGACAAAGCCCACATCTGCTGCAACAAGCAGCCACAGGTAAGTACTTGGCCAGGTAAGTAAATCCCAGCTGAAACTGAACAAGTGAAATGGCTCAGAAGATACCCACGACATTCCGATTTAACTGTACAAAGTTATCTCCATGTAATCCCTGAGACGCAGCTGATCTTCTAATGGTCTGAAACTTGATTGTTTGGGGATATGGAGATATAAGAACTAAATGATGTGCTCGCAGTTACAGCACAACTCACTGACAGTCAGGAATAGCAGTTCCCAAAAATAGCTGAACTCTGCTCCCCACTGTGCAAATCACAGGCGGCGCTTTCCAAATTTCCCACAGAAATGCCACAAAAGAGCCCAGACTCACGCCTCCCAGCCCACTGAATTACACAGCATATTTTTATTTGCCTAAGAAATAAAGCAGCCTCCTTCTGCCAGTTCATTTCTGCACCTCAGCATTAGCTGCTCACGTGCACAGTCTACTTCTACTCCCACCAGGATCTGTATTAACAAAACAACACCATCTCCACAGCATTCCGAGGCTGCAGCAGCAACCTCTTGACATTCAAACCTTTAAAGGAAGGAAAACGACATTGAAGAAAAATAATCCCACTCTCCTTTATACTTTCAATCTGTTTTTAACATGGTTAATACAGCTTTCAGGGCAGCTTGTGCTCTTACTCCAAACACCACTAACCCTCCAAGTCACAAGTAATATTGTCAATAGTTGTATTGACTGTGCAGCAGAGCTCAGCTAAACTTCCCACATTCCAAGTCAGCTTGCCTTGATGCTGCTGGGTGACTATAGCTTTATGGGCTTGACCCAAAATTCACTAAATAATCACTGAAAAAATAGGCAGTACTTGGACTATGCCCTGCAAACAGGGAGCTGCTTCTGTTTGGAAAGCTGGCAATGGCAACGGGCATTAAACCCTAATATTGGTATTAATTAGTACATCCAACCACCTCCACTGTCTTCACAGCAAAGCAGGTCCCACAGAAACACAGAAAAGAACAAAGATCCTTGTCCCAGAGCTGTGAAATCTCTGGACTGACAGGGAGGTTCTGTTTGCTACAGACATCACATAATTAAACCTCTGGCTTTTGCAGGTCCTACAGGAATCTCTTCCCAAGTGTCAAAGGCAATCCACGCAGCTGACAAGAGAGAGGGAATGTGATCAATTTGTAATTACTTCAGCCAGGTCACAAATGAAGAAGCTGCATTTTTTCTTAGTTTGCTTGGGAAATCCTGCTTCAAAGCTGGATTTACACACAGACTTTAGAGAGAGAACAGGGATTATGTAGATGATCTTCCAGATGTTTAAATACCAAAGGATACAAGTATCCCTAAGGCACAGGTATCATCGCTGGGGTGCCTAAGAGTAAACAGAGAGGAAAAGGCAACTGCAGCCACAGGTGGGGCACATGGCTCCACTGAGGCAGGGTTTTCCAGCACCTTCCAGGGCAGTGACACTCGTGCCCCGAACACACAGCTTCTATTTTCTCTGCCACTCTCTTGTCAACACTTGGGATACAACTACGTTTCTCCTTTCAAATTCTATACTCTTCCTATGACACAAGCTTCAGGCATCCCCCTTTAAACCAGATTGGTCATGGCACTGTGCATCCCCATGACTTCAAGCTGACGCTGCCGTGGTGGGAACAACACACAAATGAAAAGCTCCAGCTGCCAGGCGCTGCTCAGGAGGGAGACAGTGACTCCTGGAGACTGCAGTCCCTCCCAGTTCTTCTCCAGTTCCACCATGAAGGACACTGGTGCTGCCTGGGCTGTTTTGTGTGCTTCTGCTGCGTCTCAGAGACCCCACAGTATTCTGAGCTGCAACGAACCCACAAGGATCAAAGCCCAACTCCTGGAGAAGGAGCTCCTGTGAGACATCTTCAGAGAGGTAGATGAATCCAGAAGATGAAAACAGTTTCAGAAAACAGAAAGCAAAGCCCTTTTAATACTTTGCTGAGCACATCACTCATGGTTTTATCAGCCTGTTTCAATTTTCTCTTCCCGTGTGGCTGAAACTGGATTAAAATGGTCATGATTAAGTGTGGCCTGGAAAAGAGAGAAACGCTTCCAGCCATCAGACAAGCAAGGTACTGGAACAATCCCCCTGTTGGAGTAAGGACCAAGTGAACCAACTGTGAGCTCAGTTAACAAAACCAACACACAATGTGCTCTTTGGGCACTGGTCT
The DNA here is from genome assembly GCA_013397175.1 of Platysteira castanea. NCBI lineage: Eukaryota > Metazoa > Chordata > Aves > Passeriformes > Platysteira > Platysteira castanea. The sequence goes on along the minus strand of VYXC01006177.1, from coordinate 62,766 downwards.
GGCAGGACTTCGAGGATATCTTTTCCCAGCTTTCTAAAAATCCAGGCCTATCTAGAAATCACTGAAGTGCAACACCAGTGTGGAAGTACTTCAGAGGAGAAGGGAGCCAGGACTCACTTGCTGCAGTGCTCCAGGTTTGTTTTGACGATGTCGTAGTCGGTGTTGTAGAGGGGAGAGCTGTCCTTGAGCAGGGCCTTCTGGATGCTGTACACGTGCACACTGGCAATTGTGGACAGCTTAGACTTCATTGCTGGGGAAAAAGAAGGAGAACAAGCCATCTGTTAGCACACCCTTTAGGACGCAGAGACTGACAGACGACTCGACAGCAAAGCTTGAATATGGGGGTCCAACTGCACCTTCCCCCACCGCTCACTAATGAAGAACTCAAGGTGACAGACCCCACAAGCCTGTCACGTTTTCCACTACACACTCCTGGTTCTTGCACTACTGAATAACGAGTGATCTCTCTGTGTTTACCTTCAAAACATCCAGTGTTTGGGATCCAGAATATCTGGCTGAGTACCGAAGCTGAGGCAGAAAGTAGCTGGTCATTGCTCTGCCCCGCTGGAACTGCTCTCTGCCACTGGGGCCGTGTCCAGCACCACAGTGTCACCCCCAGCAGCCTGCTGGAATCAAATCTTTATCTCTTTTATGCTACTTAGACTGCAACCCCCTTGAGACAAGGGTTGGTTTTTAGGAATTCTTTGTTCATGGCTTATATTGTTCTTTCCACAGAGTCCTGGTCTGAGGCTGAGCTTCTAGGCACTGTAAAAATACACACAGTAATCATTTCTTGGGGCCAGTCCTAGACTGTGCAGCTCTACTCCCATCAAAAATCTCAGCCTCTTCCAAATATAAGTCATACCTTTGGCCTGCCTTCCAATACAAAAACCATAAGCAACCCTTTCCTCCACAGCAAAACAGAGTGTTACAGAGCACACATAACTCAACAAACACGACACAGAGTAGCTGCACTGCCTGACAATCTCCTGCCCCGAGGAAAACAGCCTGAGCTAGAAATCCACTTCAGATTTCCAAAACGAAAACAACGCAAGTCTTTCAATCAAAGTGAGGTCATTAGCACAGATCCTTAAGGTCACAAATGCCACAGTGTGTTCTCAAATGCTGAAGATGTTATTTGAACGTGATGAAGAGCCTGAAGTTGCGTTTCAATTGCTGTGGGTAAGATTTCATCAGCAGGACCAGAGCTGGAAAGATGGTGAGACAATGGGTGCATGGAGCAGTGTTACAATGGGGGTTTTTTCACCTTTTACTCACAGAAGTGAGGTAAATGTCCTACGAAAACATTTTAGCACCCACAGGACTCAGGGCAAAGACTGCAATTGCATTGACTCAATAACCAGAATTATCAGTTTCAGCATTCTTGGGGGCCTGAGGCTCACAATTGTTCTGAGACACTACCAGGGTATTGTTGTCTCCCTGCTGTCAGTGGCAGGGAGGTGGAAAAGAATCACTGACAAAACGTTCAGAATTTCAAAAAAAAAAATCAGATTCAAATCACAAGCCTGAAGGTATTCAGCTGCTGGCTCAGATACTCCAAATTCTGAGAAACAGCTGGTACAAAAAGTACACCCCTGACCCCACGAGCCTGGCTGGGCATTTATGTGCAGATGGCAAGTTCTGAGCTTTGCTCATTTTGCTGTTCTTTCAAATAAAAAAGTTAAAGCCACATGATTTTCCCAGTCTGCTTACCTTCGAGTTTATCCTCCCTCACTACTGCAACCTTGTGGCACTGGAAAAAATAAACACAAGGCAATCTTAAAATCTGAGGTTGTATGCAAGACTGCTATTTTCAGTTATTGAGTAAGAAAGTCTAATGATTATTATAGCACAGAACCAAGGCTGCCCATGCCTTTAAAAACTCACCAGCCCCTAGTTTTTAAAGCTCTGCCATCCCACTTTCCGGTTGCACAGACAACCCTAAAGAAAGCCCCTGGCCCCCACTCCTGACTCTGGGAGGTGAGACAGATGAAACAAAGCCCTAAAAACTGTGCAGAAGAAGCAAAGCAGACTGCTCTGAGACCTGCCCCAGGAGCCCACAGCAGCCCTGTGCACTGGGACTGCCAGGGCACTCGAGCACAGCAATCTGTAGCCCAGACATGGCACCAGGGAGGCAAAACACCATGAAAAATTAAGCATTAATTTAAAAGCCAGGAATGAGTGTTGCTGGAAATGTGCTCTCCGGCCAGTCTTCAGGGTCTGTACCTGCTCCAGGACATTCAGCAGGCTGTGGTTAATACTGGGAGGATCCAGAGACACAGACTAAAAACCCCACCACTAATTCTGTGTTCAACAGATACCATGGACCTGTCTGAAATCAGCATAAATCCAGTTAAATTCAGCCTATAAACATGACACTGCCTGTGCAGCTTTATAAATACACCCCATTATACAGAACTAATGCAATAAATAATTATGTTCCATTTCAGGCAGATTTGGAGACTGACAGACAGTATTCCATGCACATGAGCCAGTTTATTATTTAGGAGAACAAAAAAAAGTCTGTTGGGTTCTTTTCCAATCTACAAATAAAAGCCAGGATGCCCTGAGATTCAGTATTCCTAAAAGAAGACTGGATCATATTGTAATAGATATTTGTGTATTTAAAAACACTTAGTGGGATGTCAAAGGCATTTAGTTGTTTGGCTCATAGATTTGACTGTGGGCAAAGGGGAACAGACACTGAATTTTTTCATCTTCTTTTAAAAACCTCTGGGGTAAAAACCTATCTGCCTGAAGTTTTAGCTGACATTCCTGGAAATGTGACAAGAAGCAATGAGGAAAAATAAATGCATTAAGCAGCGATTCCTTTGCTTTATAAGCTTAAGTACTTTAAATATAAAATACTGTTAATAAATTCATGTTTCTTTTGTTTATCAGGATTAAAAAGTTGCTTTGATTAGGCAGCAAAAGAGTAAGTGGCAAGAAAACAGAGGCAAGGGAGAGGGTAAATAAAGATTGGCAGCCTCGGCCCCTGACTGTGCGAAGCAGCAGGGAAAGAGCGAGCGGTGCCTAAGGAGGAGTATCCAGAGGGATTTCCATCCCTCTCCCCTCGGCAGCTGCCGCTGGATGCACAGCATTGCGGCTACACCTACTGCCAGCAGGCAGCAGTGCAGGGCTCCCGGCGCGGCAGCGCCGAGCGCCGCTCTCCCCGCCCTGCCCACCCAACCCCCGGGACACCCAGCCCCGGGACCCCAACCGCCCGGACACCCAGCCCAGGGACCCCAACCCCCCGGGACACCCAGCCCAGGGACCCCAACCCTCCGGGACACCCAGCCCCGGGACCCCAACCCCGGCCTGGCTCCACGCCCCTGCACCCGCACCGATCCCTTCTGAGCAGGCACTCACACGCCAGCATTCAAAAATAGAGATTTAAAAATAACGGGGGACAAAAAGTCACCTTCATATAGTTTCCCTTGGTAGAACTAGTGGAAGATTCCCTGCCTGTGCCAAGGGATTGGAATGAGATGAGCTTTAAAGTCCTTCCCAACCCAAACCA